>QLSR01000041.1:976591-997295 GCA_031780015.1 Citrullus colocynthis
GGAAAAAAAAAAAAAAAAAAAAAAAAAAACTTCACTTTTATTTTTCTTTGCAGCAAGATTTATTATTATTATTTTTTTAACAAATTTGTAAATTTCAATAGTAATCCAAAAAATATACATTATACCTTATATCAAAAGATATACCACTTTGCTTTTCAACAAACTTAATTATTGGCACACGAGCCTTTCCAATAACCTGCTCATATTAACATAGGAGATTCCAAGAGTAAAGTCAATGAAGATCCTGATCAAATCATGACCAAATCAATAATTATCATTAAAAATATACCTGAATCTTTCTTGCTATTCCCTTTTGTGATAAAGCCCTGGAAAGAGCTTGCAGACCAAGCTGTGGTTTTGGGATGCCTGAACCCAGAATAACAACCTGGAAGAAATCGTTAAAAATTACAATCAAGAATTTACTGAAGATATAGAAATTAGTTTGTATCCAAAAACATATACCAATTAATTCCATATGATATGATAAACATTTTCTCTATAGTCTATCCGTTATGATATACCACTAATCAAGGACACATAGAAAAACAAAGAACATAAAGAGGACAGTCCAATTACATGCAAAAGCTTCCACTATTTCATTAAAGATGTAATTGCATACCATAAATTTCAGAGTCAAATATAGTAGTCCAGAAAAATGTTACATCCAATGAGGACCAAACTATATCACAGATTCACATTGACTTCATTTGACCTGAACTGAATGTTCGTATGCAGTGTACTACATATTTCATATTTCTTACCCTTTTTTGGGCAGTGTTATAGGCATAGTTGCACTCAACACTCATAAAAAGAAGTAGTAAAAAATGAAATTGAATTGCTCCCAAATCCACAATTCCACCATATTGTTATGCAGCTGGCTCTAATTTTTGTCTAATTCTAATACGGATCATCTTTATCAATTGACTTGAATCTCAAATTAGTATTCTTGGGCAAATCTCCTTCCAACGACACTCTGACACGTATCAAGAAAATTACTCTCCTCTACTCATCTCTCATCATAATTTATTTCCAATGATCCAGTATGTAACAACCACCAAGACACACAGATAGTAGTATAACATCTTACAATAAGAGTTGAAAGTCATGAAACATCTTAAAACATGGATCCAGGAACTCACATCAATGTCACTGGTTGGAAGATAAAGTCCTGTCAGAAACGATCCAAAAACTTCAACCTAGAAAACCCAAATGAATAAATAAATACACCATTCCATTCTTTTGGGCACGAGCAGGGGCCACAAGATTTCAGTGGGCAACAATCATACCTTACAGTGAGGCCATATATGTTTGACAACACTAAAAACCCTTTCTACTGCACTCTCACGTGCAACACGTTCTTCTTCAGTTGGAGATAGAAACTCACAAAAATCAACTATTTCTGCATATAAACAAAAGTTATGACTTCAGAACTACAATTATGTGAACAACATTAGAACATATTATGAACCTGGGTATCAAGGGCCGCATCATGAACAAAGATGAAATTAATGATATTTGCGAGGAGAAATTAGCTTCGTATACAATTTGTAGATTCTTCCAAGTTCAATGGGTTACGGTTATCAACCATGTTTTAGCATGTTTAAGTAAACGAACCAGCACCTTGAGTGAACAATAAAGAAACAGCTGATGAGTCTTTTTAGGCTCGGGACGCCCAAGAGTTAAGAGGCTACGCAGGTTGTAAATCGTCAGTCCATTGCAAACAATGAAAAGTTAAAATTTTTTTTTTTTAAAAAAAAAAAAAAAAAAAAAAAAAAATCAAGGAGATAATTCAGCGAAGAGCGTAACCGTTTGAGATAAACTTCTACATCCAAACAACTTCAAATAGCACGTAGAATAATCAGGATGGCACAAAGTTATATCCAAACATAGATGCGACCCTGCAGTTTAAACTAAGTAACTCAAAATCAATAACCTTTATGCAACTGTAGCATAGGGCTCTTGAATCTACTATTGCCACGGAACCAGCCAATTTCAAGCCTCGACTGATCCTCACGTTCCGGCGTCCTAGGTTCAGTTTCCAGAGGTAAAGTAACCGGCAAAGGAGTAGAAAAAGGCGAAATTTCATCCACGTTGTCGGTAGCAACATCAAGGGAAAAAAACTCGGGTGCTGCAGTCTCAGCCGGAGCAGAATGGGAAGTAGAGAGAGAGATCTCGTTGCGGAAAACGGAGTAGGGCTCGAGGTCATCGGACGGCGAGAATTGGTCCCCGCTTTTTTCGGTGGTGGTGAGAGCGGAGAAGGAAAGTGGGCTTAGAGTATCGTAAAGATACTGTTGAACTGCCTCCTCCTCCATTGAAATTGAAGGCCGAGGGAGAGAATTACGGAGGAAGAGGTTTTAGGAATTTGTGAGGTTATTAGGGCTTTTTAGACGTCCCTTTGATTTTGATTTCCCTTGCACAGCCATAACCGATTCCATTACCGTTCCCAGAAAATAAACCCTTTTATTTTTTAAACACCCACTCCAAACGGAAATTTATACAGAAAACCCAGAAGTTAGGTTGAAAATGCTAAATAACTCAAATTTTTTAAAAATTGTCAACGAACCTTTGTTTAATATTAAGTTCGGATGAAATTACTAAAATAAATTTGCACACGTGTAAAAGTCAATCTCACTCTCTTTTCTTTCCTCACTCACAATCCCTCTCGTCTCTCTCGCTCACCTCAGTTGGTCACTTCGAAGTTTGGACATGCGGAAAAGAAGAAGAAAATAAAAAAGAGAGATGGAATTCTGGAGAAGGAAAAAAATCGCTAAAGTAGAAGAGAAAAAAGAGAAAAAAATCAAGAAAGGCAATACCGTAATTTCACATGATTGTGACATCATAAAAAGTTATTTTGCATTTTTTCATTTGCCATTTTTGGCCTTTAAAAAAGGTTTTTTATGCCATTATTCCCAATCCAAAGCCCAATATAACTTTTTATAACTTAAATTTTGACCTCTTACCTATGTTATCGTAGCTAAATTTACAAAATTATCCTTGTAACATTTGGGGCACTGAGTTGGTTATCATAGTCAATGAGTCATAATAATACAGAAAGTTATTTTAAATGATAAAATTGCTGAAAATATCTACTAATTAATAGCAAAAAACATCGTCTATTTGTGATATATGGCGATAGACTACCATTTGTGTCTATCGTGACATAGACTAATCTGTGTTTGTCGTGACACAGATAATAGTCTATCATGATCTTTCTCGCAATCTATTGCAGATAGACAATGAAATTTTGCTGTATTTGTAAATATTTTGGCTCCTTTTGCTATATTTGAAAAGAGCCCTAATATTTATTATACTTAATTGTTAGTCATCCAATTAATATTTAATGATACTTAATCATTTTTAACTAATTAAGTTCAATTAGTCATTTTAATTTTAATCAAATAAAAAAATATTTAATAAACAATATATTATAAAAGAAAAAAAAGTGAAAAATGAGATGAAAATACGATAGGGTAATGAAGTATATTAATAGAAAAAAAAATTATCCTTTTCTATAAATATAACAAATAAATAATGGATGGAGTAATAAAAATTAATCATAATAAATAATTAATCAATTAATAAATAATCAATAATAACCATATATTCAATCAAATTAAAATTAATCTTACTAAATAATTGTTTGATTATATAAAAACAATAAGTAATCAATTATTATTATTGAAAAATGAATTTTTATACTGACTAGATTTAAATAATCCTAATTTACTAAATAAATATATTTAAAATACTATTAACTAATTAATTAGTAATTTATGTTAATAAATAATTGCAATCATTTAATAGATTTTTATTGTAAATAAATTAAGTAAACATTTTTATTAGATTATTATTTTATTTATAAAACAAATATTTATATTAATTTTGTTAAATTAATATTAATTAATTAACTATATCCAAGACGAAACATATATAAAATGAAAAATAGATTTAAATTAATTTTTAATAGATCAACATGCCGATATTTTCATGTTTTCATGAATTCGACATAGATATGAGGAGTGAATTGATATATCTACTGTATCGTAGAAAAATCCATGAAACATAAAAACAAGCAACAAAATATCACTAGTGTAAATATAATCTAAATAATAGTATTTGAAAAATCATAAAATTTAATTTATTAATTTTATTTTTTAAAAATTTTTAAATTTTTAATTTTTTAGAAACGTCCATCAAAATCAATATTCTCCCCAAAATCTTTGTAAATTTAAGACCTTAATATTTACATCTGATTATATCGACGTTTTAAATTTGGCTTATAACTAAAGTTAGGGTGTATTGTATTTGATTTTTTAAGCAAATTTGAAGTGTCAGAAAGTTTTTCTTTTCTTTTTTTCAATAAAAGTATTTGACGACAAAATAAATTTATTTTTTAAACAACCAACTTGGTTTAAGAAGAAACATTTTAAAATTGATTATTTAAAAAGTGATGGACCAAAATTACTTGACATCTCTATAGAACCCACTTTTAAATACATAGTGCAATAAACAATTTTTAATCAAAATTATTTGTGAGAAAGTGGAACGGAAAATTAGGACTTTTTTAAATAATGTTATTTTAATAAATAATAACAAAATATGGTTGGATTGAAAATATTGACAAAAGTACTGATCCAAAATTATGGATTAGGTCCACTATTTATTCACATCTTCCATCAACGCTTTCCAACCTTTGTAGTCAGATGTCAAGTGTCAAGGTTTTTTTTTTTTCCCCCTTTTTTTTTCTCTTCTTCGTAATTCTCTCCCTGGCTCTTTCTCTCTCTCTTCTTTTTCTCTTTTATCTTTTTCTCCTGCTTTTTATTTATCTCCTTTTTTTTTTTTCCCTTTTCTTCTTCCCTGACTTCTTCTTTAGCTTCTTCTTCTTCTCGGACACGAATAGTCCAAACTCCTACGCAACCAACTCCAATGAGTGAGAGCGAGAGAAATAAGAGTGATTGTGAGTAAAGAAAGGAAGCAAGAGCGAGAGAGTGGCAATTGTGGCAGGATTGACCTAGACATGTGAGCAAAATAGTGGACCAAGTCCACAAGTTGCATGCCATGTGGGCTAATTTTATGAATCGTGGACCCTGTCCACGATTTCCCCAACTATCTTTTTAAATACTTTTACTTCTGCCCTCTCTTTATCATTATTTATTAAAATAACATTGTTTTTTTTAAAAAATTCCAAAAGTTAAAAAGTATTTTAATTAAAATCATTTTCTTATAAAAATGTGTTTAGAAAAAAATATGTTTAAATTAAAAATGTATAAAACTTATTTTAGTTCAACAATTGTAGTAGTGAGAGAACTAATTATCGACCTTTGAGATGGTAATTGGAGTTAGAGTGCAAGTTAATTTAGCTTTGTCAGTCTTGGAGTCAACCAATAATCAAATCAATTATTGAATCCATCAATTTTATAAAGAAGGGAACCAAATTGTTGTCTATTAAATAATAAAACTAAAGGTTATTTTTAAATATAGCAAAATAAGACAAACTATTTATAAATAGTTAAATTTTTCTATATTTGAAAATAGTTTAATACTTTTTATGTTTATAATAATTTCTATAAAACTCAATGTATTGTTTTTTATTATGTTTGATTTCTCATTAGTTTGATTCTCGATTTTTGGCACTTCATTTTTTTATTTCTTTCTATTCTTCATTTTTATTTTCGGTAATGTTTTTTTAAATAATTTTTTCTTTTTGTTTTGGATGGGATATTTTCCTTTTTTTTCTCTTTGACTTTTTTCTAAATAACACATACATACACCATAATAATTGGGACTTTTTTTAAAAAAAATTCTAAACAACAAATATGCATATACCATCATAATTAAAATATTAAAAAAGATCTCGGATTAGAGTTTCTTTTTAAGGTTATATACACCACCTCAGTTCGGCTAGGTTGTAGGTAAATAATTTTTTCTATATTTTTTTTTCTCGATGCACTCCTAAATGGGGTTATGCTCGAATTTAGAAAATGTATGTCTAACTCAAAAAAACAACAAAAACAAAACATAAATTTCATAGTTACTGTTTTTTTAATATTACACGAATGAAAATTTGAACTTACGAATCATATTTAGTGTACTTATTTATCTACCGACAATTTTTTAATCCATCATCTAATCTTAAAGACAAAGACATCTATATTCATTTAACCAACCATCCAACTAGTTTTAATGCCTTCTTTTTACATGTGAGTGAACCCAACATGAACCTAACCCCATTAATAACAAATTACATTCTTAAACTTGTAATGAAATTTTGGCACAAAGTGTTTGTACTCAAAATAAGATAAATGGATAAATTAAGATGACAACTAAGCAACCAAAAAAAAAAATTATCAAAATTAAATGATGTAATTAACAAACTTGTTTAGTAATTATCCAAAAATCTGTTTTTTTTTAGACAATTTTGACATGATTGGTTGAGAAATTCCAAACCATGAAAATTTCCAAAAAAAACCCTTCAAAAACTCTCTTTTGAAAAATCCCTATAAACAGGCATCCCCAAAAATCAAAATCCTTAATTCCATTGCTCTTCATCTTCACAAACAAACAAACAAAATCCTCCATACCCAACTCAGAAAGTTGAAGCTTCTCAACAATGGCAGATCCATTACTGACACTCCTCTTCCCCATGGAAACCATGGTCCCTGAATCTCCATCTCCCCCAGTCGTCCACTACACCGTAACCCTCGACCTTCGAACCTCCATTATCTTCTCCTTCTCCATAATCCTCTTCTTCCTCTTCCTCTTCCACGTCCTCAGCGGCTTCCTCCAGTGGTTCCTCGACGTCCGGCGCAGCGGAGAAGGCGCCGGAGACGTGGAGGCGGGAATGGGGGAGGAGCGGCGGTTGAGGCGGCCGGAGAAACTGCCACCGACGGTGAGGTTTGGGAGCGAGAAAATGGTGTGGAGGAGGAGCGAGGAGGAATGTGCGATATGTTTGGAGGAGTTTTTGGCCGGAGAAAACTGCCAGGCGTTGCCGGAGTGTAACCATTTTTTTCATTCCGATTGTATTGATGTTTGGTTTAGCAAGAAATTTACGTGCCCTATCTGCCGTAATTGTGTTGCAGCTTAGATTAATTTCTTCTTCTTCCCCAATCTTTTTTCCTGGATTGTACATTTGATTAGAGAAGTGTATATAATATACAAATTTTAATATAATGTGTACAGCTATTTTTAAAATATAAAAAAATAAACTAAAATATTTACAAATATATGAAAAGTAGAAAGAACAAAATTTTGTTTTCATCTTTTGAGTGCTACAATTTCTTCAACCAAGTTTGTAATCGAATTGTGGATTTAAATTTCAAAACCCGAAGACACACGCGATTAACAGAAAGTTGTGAAAAGCAAGTATAGTTCGATTGGCATCGAGTATGTTAGTAATCACGAGTTTTATGATTTGAAACCTCACCCTTGAATTATTCTATGTATTAGAGATTGAAATGTTGAGTTTTAAACATATGAGATCATTAATGCCGAGAAGTTAAATATATGTAGAAGTTAAAAATAAATAATTACTTAAATGAATGTAACATAAAAATTAATGTAGTCATAAATTAAATTTAACATTAAATTTAATATATTATTAATGAATAATTTAATTGTCCAAAATCAAGATAATTAAAGTTGTAAGAGTTTAATTTATATAATTATAAATTTTGCATAGATTTAAAAAAAAAAAAAACATAGACAGGGAAAGAAGTACACAAATAATGGAGTAATGGGTAGTTCAAGTTACTAGAGTCATTAATTTTTTTAAAAATAAAATATTAATATGTAAAAAAATTTATTTAATTATTACCTATTGTTTCTAAAATAAAAAATATAACAAAATATTTATAAATATAACAAAATATCGATAGACAATAATATTTTGTTATTATTTGTAAATATTTTCTAATAATTTTGTCAATTAAAATAATTTATTTTTAAATTTAACCTGTGCTAGAAGCAAGCTAGTCACATTAAATTTTTTTAAGGTTATTTTGCTATATTTAAAAATAATTTTTTCTTTTTTATAAGTTTGAAAAAAAAAAATTTAGAAATTATAAATAAAAAAATAAAAAAATTAAAAAATTAAAAAATAAATGTACATCCAATTATATTATAAGTATATAAAAAAAACATAAATTTAAATTATTTTAAACGAACCAATGAACTCCTCGAGTTGGTCCAAGTTAGTTCTTCACATTGGTACAAGTTAGATAAGCAGTTGGTACAGCCCATTAAAAAATAGCAGATAGAAAGATAACTTCAGGTATCTTTTAAATTCCATTTCTCAAAACCGATGGTACATTTCAAAAACTCATTTGTTACTAATTGAAACCAAAATATAAGTTTACTTATATTTCATCCTTTAATTTAGATTTGAATATACATAATAATACTTAATTTTCTTTTTTATATCCATAAGTGTTCAACCCAAATATTAGGTGATTAGGTGATTGATGTGATGAATAGACATATGATAGGTGGATATTGAACTAAAAATAACCTAGTAAAAACCTACTTAATATTATTAATCCCAAGGTTATCTCCACATATTATAAAGAAAGAAAAAAAGAGTGAGAAGAAATTAGTTGATAGACGTTTGGGACTAAACAAAAGTGCAATGAACTAAAAATTTCTTAAACAAAAATGAATAATCCATGACCAAAATGGTATCAAAACACAGATTTATCGATGTCGACACTTGAGCACTTTCAATTCTGCGGATATATGGAAACCAAACCATCAATTACTAACATGATATGAATCCAAAATTGAAATTCAAACAGCAGTATATGCAGACATATCGATCAATCAATTATCATCATCCTCAGGCTCTGCATCGTCGTTGTCAGAAAATTCGTCCCCACTGAAGTCATCGGAGAACTCGAGATCGCTCTCGCTTTCGTTCTCGCCGAACTCATCTATCTCCTCAATCTCCGGCTCCCGCTTCCCTCTAACCTCGATCCTAAGTCCGCCATCAAAACTAGAATTTAAATCCCTAGACAGTAGCGGCCGGTCGCTCGAACAAACGCCACCGAGTAATCCAGATGCAGATTGCCTTGGAAGTATTGGAAGAAGAAGAAGATTCTGGATGGTTTGTGCTGAGGGAGCGGATGAGGCTGGATTGCGAAGAAGGAATCGGAGTGGTAATTTGGCGTCCTTGAGAATCAACCTGGAAGCCATTGCGGTAGTTTGAAGAATGGAGGGAGATTAGAGGAGAAATTGGAAGGGAAGAAATGAAATGGTGAATGGGTATTTATAGCGCGGCCAGAGAAGAGGGTTTAGGGTTTTTGGAAGACAATTATAGAAAGTTGTTGGAGTTTATGCCACGTGGACTAACAAACCAGCCCTCAAGGTTGTTTCAAAGGGGAAAATTTTTCATAAAATAAATGAATAATAATGACAACATAAATTAAAATAAATGAATAATAATTACAATGAACAGAGCGGTATATACTAAGATAATAGTAGAAAATTTTCTCATAGTATATTTTATTAGTTCACGTTATAAATTTATGACACCACAAACTAATAAGTTAAATAAATTCCACTTTATTCTTAAAAACATGTTGACGTGGCATCATCAATAGAAGGGGTATAAATTTTATTTTATGTAGTATAGGGATTTTTCCTTGTTTCAATTTGGAGTGTTTGACAACCATCCAAAATAGCTTTTTAAAAAAAAAGCAGTTTATAAAATAAGTTAGCGTAGGAGAGCACTTGAAATCAACTTTTTGAAAAATGAATTTTGAGTATTTAATGGTTAATCTCTCTTTACGAAATAAGTCAAGTATCATCTCTTTATTATTTTAGAATGAGATTCCATGGGATGTATATAATTAAACTTGCAAGTCTTTCAATTTTGACATCTATTCTTTTAAGTGTTCATTTGGTCCTTAAACATTCACCTTGCTGACCTTCAAAATGCCTATTTCAATGTTTAAACTTTTAAAAAACAATCATTTTAGTCATTGTTAGGTCACATGTTTACTCTAAATCTACTTTTCCCAATGCTCATCACTCACTTATTTAGTTTGAAATCATTGTTGTATTAACATGCTAATATACATGTTTGAAACTAGGTCATTAATCTATCAAAAAATTAAAATATAAGTAAACGAACAAAATAGTTATTTATTGCAGGCTGAAAGACTAAAGTGAATATGTCAAAATTTGGAAATAAACTATATTTTAATCTTAAATATAATTACTAAAAATTATACAATTATTATTATTTTTTTATCAAACTACATTTTTAACTTCTAAAATTTGAGAAACAAAAAAAAAGTCCTAAAGTTTGAGTTTTAACTTTTATTTGACACGCGAGTTGGTAAAATTCAACATTTTAGTTATTTAAGTTTAGAAAATGATTTGAAGTCTTCAAGCTAATCAAATTGACTAAAAAAAAAAATGAAAATGTCATTAAATGAAAGGGTAATTGCAATCAGTTACACTTGTTAATAATAAAGTGTATAACAACATTCTTAACAAATTACAAATATAGCAAAATTTATCAATGATAGACCCAAACACTCATAGACTCTTAACAATATAGTCTATCACTAATAGATTTGGAGCTTAAATTTTACTATATTTGCATAAAATTTTACATCTTGTTATATATGCTAATACTTTGGACCTGATTGTTATATTTACGACTACCTCTAAATTAAATTAACCAAAGACATTATTGTCACATAAAAATACCTTATACAAAGCATACTAATAAAAAACGAATTGTAGTTTTCAATCCAAAAGAAAATTATTTAATATAATGACACTTAATTTCAAACCAATAAAAGAAGATAGAGAATTCAAAAAGAGAATCTAACAATAATAATAATATTTTTGAAAAAGCCAAAAAAAAAAAATAAAATAAAATAAAAAGAGTTGAGAGAGTATTTTAAAAAAATATATATAATATATTAAAAAGAGGAAACCAATGGATTCAAACTCATGAAAAAGTTGGGCTTAGAATGCCTCTCAAGCTTAGTCGTAAAACGAACACTCCTAAAAATTAAATACTAAAATAATTATTTCAAAAAATTAAGGACCAAAATGGGATTAAACATTTAAAATTATGCCAAAATAAACAGCAATGGCAAAATTTTGAATAGGACCTAGAAAAGGTTCAAATCCCGTCTTATCATCACCAGCCATGCTATACAACACCCAACACAAAGATGATAAATTCCTTGTAATACACTAACAAATAGCAACCAGCAAAGTTTATACATTTGTTTATTTTAGCCATAGAATTTCGTATTGTATTCTTGACCAAAAATTCCCCTTGACAAGTTGAACTTCAAAGAGAAAGAAAAAAAAGTCATAGAATTTTAATATCTAGTAGGTGCTAGCATCAAGTTTTACACCCTAAAGTATAAGATTTAATATATATATCTATATATATATATATTTATTTATTTGTTATCTGTGAGTGTCCAAGCCAACTTATGCACACCTCGACTTCACAGGACAACCCATTTGACCCTACAACATTTAGCAAGTTCAAATCACTATATATGACCTTACTTATACTAAAAAAATTCTTAAAAAAGAAAAAAAAGTTAGGTAAAATCTTAACTTTCTACTTTTGAATCATGGGGTTAAAATCGCTTCTCAACCGTGTTGGCAAAAAGCTTCAAAGACAACTTCCAAGTAGCCCTTGATCTTAGTGCCTTTCACATCCTTCAAAGTCAAGCATGCGATCAGAGAGCTTAAGAACTAATCATATCTAAGACGATGGCAGAGGTAAACGATTAATGTAGTCATTGAGAATCTTATATCAAAAAAATGGATAGACCTCCCAATCCTTAAAAGATACATAGATTACTTTAGTTGCCAATTGATTTTGAAATAGAATCTATGTTTATCTAACTGGACTTACTAATACAAAATCATGAGCCTTGGTGTATGGTTGCATTTCCCTTAAAACATTCCTAGCAACAAAACAGTCCTGATACAAGTTCTACAACGAATCTTGCTTCAAAATCAGTAAAATTATTGATGTTTATAAAGGTCAGTTTATGCAACATCATATTAGCAGAAACTCATATCGAAACTGGTTCATTACTTAAGCTACATTAACCAACTTCAAATAATACAAATGTTCCATGAGATGAGCTGACTAAGTATACATACACGTGATCCCCCATCCCCCAAGATGCCAGAGAAACCAAAACTCTAAATAGAATGGAAGTTAAACTTTGTATCTACTGCGAAGTTCAAAGCTGCAAAAGTTGCAACCTAGAAACTTAAATTGATTAAGATCAAATATCAATTATGGAAGAAATGACATTACAAGAGTTTGAACATCCACTTTCTAATCTAATATATGTTCTAATATATGTTGAATACCAATCAACTAAAAAGAACTTAAGCCGATAAATTATGATAAATATAACTCAACAAACAAACAATAATAAAATATTCAATTCCATTGGAAGAAACACCAAAAGCATCTCAAAAGAATAAACTGGAAAAGCAGAATTCTCCTCGTTCTTTAGTTCAAAACAATTACAAGACAAAACATAAATTCATGAGCTTCGAAACTCCTAGTGATTCATCCACAAGTACAAATCACTAAAACAAAGGAATTCAAGTAAACTACATGTTTGTCATTTTACATTCTAAAAAAGATCAAAAAAGAGGGATCAATGTACACTATGTCACAAAATAAAAAAATTTTAAAAAAAAATCCAAAACTAGCATTCATGAAGATGAATCTTTAGTACTGCTTCGAAGTCTATAGACAATACGGCCTTTAGTAGAATCATAACGGCTAACTTCAACCCTGACCCTATCACCAGGCAAAATACGCACAAAATTCTTCCGAATCTTACCGGATATGTAGCCTAAAATAAGGTCTTCATTATCCAATCGAACCCTGAACATCCCATTGGGAAGAGACTCAACGACGGAGCCTTCATGGCTCCATTTCTGCTCGGAGGTGTCGTTTTTTGGAGACTTTGCCATGAGAGCGAACCCTGCCGGTCCCGGAGCATGGGAAGGGCTATGGAGGAATTGGGAGCTGGGAAGAGTGATTGAGACGACGGAGAGATGGGATTTGACGGCAGGAAAAAGGAGAGTGGCCGGTGGCCGGAAGTGGGGTTGAAGTAGAGGGAATTGGAGGAGATTTGTGCTCAACATTTTTGCTCAGCCTTCAGTTTTCTGGATTTTGGCTGAGGGGAAGGGGGTAGGCCTACGCTAATTTTATTATTATATTTATTTTTATTTTAAGTCAAAATGGTTTTGATGGAATTTGGGCTTCGCTTCAACTTGGGCCTTAAGTGGGCTCGATTTGGCCCAATATCAAAATGCTTGTCTGGGTTTCAAGTACCTTTCTATTTGAGTAAGAGAAATTTATGAAATATATGTGTATAAAGGATTTTTCGTATAAAAATCTCACTTAAATAGAAAGGATCCATAATAATAATAATAAAAAAAAAGACGTTAGAACTATAAATTTATTATTGGTGGTTAAATACAAATATTTATGTAATCTTTTTCTTGATAAAAATATTTTTCGTAATCTTTTGTTTTTTTCTATTAAAATTATCCACCCTAAGATTGCAGAATTTGTATTCTGAATTTTAATATTTAAAAACTTAGTTAAAATAAATTTTTTTGTCATAAACTTTCATAGCAGTAACAATTTAGTCTTTGAAATTTGCTTGTAACGATTTAGTCCCTATATTTTAAGTTTTTTAATTAATTTAGTGCCTGAACTTCGACTTATAACAATTTAGTTCTTGTACTCTCAAATTTGTAACAATTTAATCCCAATATAAAAAAAAAATCAAGATGTAATGTCAATTTTTATTGTTTTATGACGTAGACTTTTTATTTTCTAAAATTATTGAGTCTCCAATTAGTTTGTCGGTTTATTTTCACAAGAAATCTCATTAAATTTTCACACTAATTTCTAAGAACTAAATTGTTACAAATTTTAAGTACAATGATTAAATTGTTACATGGTAAAACTCAAGGATTAAATTGTTGTAAAATTGAATATCTATGGACTAAATTGTTACAAATCAAAGTACCAAGACTAGAATGTTACTTCTATGAAAGTGTTGGGACCAAAAGTGATTTTTAACCTAAAACATTTTAAATTTTTTTGTAATTTGTATATCTTGTAAAGGATTTATTTCTTTCAATATCTATTTTAAAAATTTATTAGATTTTTTATAATCTAAGGGAGAATATCAAACTCAAAAAATTAAAATTCATACTGTTTGAACAGTTTTTGTTCTCATATATTTATATTTAAAAATTGAAACAAGGATAGGAAATAAATTATTGATAACAAATGTCATGTTCAAATTATTACTTTTATAAAATTAGATGAAACAATGTATTGCATAAACCATATTCTTTTATGAACCTAACTAGGTCAACCGGCCAAATCTAACTCAATATATCAACTTAAGCATAATTACCCTCAAGTTAAATGTTTAAATATTCACATCACTGAACTCAAAAAGGGGAAAAAATAGATAAAGAAAAAAAGAAAAAAGAGCAAGGAGGATATGAGCACCAGTGGGGAGCATGGCTCCAAAATCGGGGTGGTTCATGTCTGGGCTATCCCAAGCAGGGAAACATATGATGGGGGAAAGCGGGCAAAAAAGGCTGGACTTTCTTTAGATATTAATAAAGTGATAGACATTTATCAGTGTCTTATCTCTATTTATCACTAACATTTTGCTATATTTAAAAATATTTCAAGTAGTTTTGTCATTTAAAATAACTATTCAAAATAAAACAAACCAATCAAAATTCTAAAATTTGACCGAGATGAAATGCTAAACTAACCAAAAATAGTAATAATAATGATAAGTAAACAAACATAAGTTTAAAACTAGAAAGAACCATTATTACTATGAGAGAGAAATTTTTAAAAGAAAAGAAAAAAAAAAAAAAAGTTATACTATACCGCTGTCCCTATTGACAGGGAAAGACATTCTCCAGTGCATATAGAAGCTATGTACAAAATTAGAGATCATATTATGTATTCATTATGAGAAAATTATAGACATAGGGAAGCATGATCTACTATGATTGCTCTAAACTCTAAAGTTCTAAACTAACCTGGACAGTTACCAACACTCAAGTTTGTTTCGGTTAGACGTTAACACGTTCAAAATCTATCCCAAAACCAACTTCTCGACACTGTCGCCTTCCAAGCCGTTCTATTCTAACTGAGCTTTACTGTGCCTACCTGATCGCTTCCTTGCATTTGATACGGGCGGTGGTAGCGGTTGCAGGTACTTATCGCAGTCACCGACTCCAATTCCCTTAAAAGCCTCAACAAGCTGACTTAAAAGATGGGTCACGGATTGCTTAAAATTGTCTGAGCAGCTCTTGTCGCTCAGCTCCAGATCTTGAACCCCGCCTTCAACTAGAGATCCCACCTGAGCACCATTTATATATGCTTTGCATGCCACCAGAATATCATGAGCCCTTTTGTAGAAATGTCCCCTAACAAAGTCCTCAAAATGCTGCAGCAGAAGATATTCTAGTCTTAAGTTACTCAACAACAAGGTAAATGAACTCCATTCAACTGAGCATATGATTCCTAAACATACACGATAATTGATACACATGTCCCAGTCTAGCTCCCTAACAATGACAATGGTATTCTCTTGTTAAGCATATCCCACTCGAAGGCTCAAATTCACAATTTTAGTTATAAATATAATCCCACCCAAAGCTTCCTAACCAAAAAAGTACGTCCCCCCGTGATCAAGATTCGATGAAGCTCTTTCTAGATTGGTTAAGCTTTTAAGCTGGCTGCAATAAGCTTAAGACGGTTTCAACTTTTGATCATTTTATCTCTCTCCCTCTCTTGATACGACCTTACTTGAATAAATCTGTGGTTGTGCAACTGTATCATTGAATTCTAAGATCACACTATCTCTTGATACTGCATTCACCTACTAAGAGGCCCCAAACAGGAAAATAAGTCTGAAACGATACCTTTGGTGGCCTCCTGATGATAAACAACATGGTCCTAATAGATAGGATGTACGTCTCTTCATTATACAGTTGAGACCTATTCTCACCCGCCTCTGATCCACTTTGATATGCATACCCGGGCTCGTTAAAGTAGGGCTTTGTATTCAAGATCAACCCTTGGATAGAGACAAGAACCTGAAGCATAGTTGACATGCCAGGAACCCAATTCTCATTTCCATTGCCACGCCAGGTGTTAAGCAGACTTAGACATACTTTCCCACAATTATACAAGTTCGGGTTAAGTCGAAGGCCCTTAGAGTGATAATAAACTTGCTGCATTTGAGAAAACATTCTGTCAGAAATCTAAGCACAGTATAGTAATAACTAAAATATAAACTCCCAAAAGAAGAAGGAAAAAAAAAACCTACTGGCGGTATGTCCGGATAACGATTAGGGAAAAATATGTCAAAGAAAAATAGTCCATCATGATATGGAGTACCCTGTGCTCCAATGATGACAGCCCGCATAAGATCCATTCTTGACTCATATACCCTAACAAATATAGTTTCTGTTGAACAGATTCAGAAAGATAAAAGTGTAGTCAACTACTGTTTCTTCAAAAGTTGGTATTTCCTACAGCTAAATCTTTCAGACCTTATTTTAACATAAATCTACATGTTCAAAATGGAGGAAAATAAAAGGGAAATCTACCAGGTAAATCATTTTGCAGGATCTTCCAATCTTCCTGAATTTTCTTTGTCCATTTCTTTGACCCCTGGCAACAATCGAAGGTCTAAGAACCCATGAAATAAATAAAAATATTCATAAACCAAAGAATAATTTTTTTCAAAACTTATACCTGGTTCATGCTAGAACCTTTGCTAGTATAGTGATGGTCAGAATGATCGTCAACAGTATCAAATTGTTTAAATTGCTCAAAGTTCTGCAAGAATTTATCCATGTCTGCAGGTGAAATTGTTACGCTTATCGAGTCACCTGGAGCAAAATTTGGAAGATTTTGGGTGGAACCCTGAACCCATGGCATATCTACAACTTCTCCAAGAGTAGGAGGAACAAGAGTATTAAACGGCCCATAAAGACCTGAAGCCATATGAGGGGGGAAAAATGGCTCCTTGTTTTTCATTTTCGCATATTCAGGCCAATATGGCATAGATTGTCCTGCTTCCGGATCAAAGAAGTCCACATATGTTTGGAAGTTTGGCTGGGACATATTATGTGAACTGACTTGCTTCTTTACACTGTCGGATGTATCAGATGTCTCACCTCCATTATGGAGCTTCATTGCATCCAACGGGTTAATAGAAATATTATTTGAACCATGTAGCTTCTTTTTACGCTTAAATGGGTCCAAAAACCACCGGGATTTAGCTGCATCAATACCAAGTAAAGAATTTAAGTGACTAACCTCGGATTTGTCCCTGTAGCGGGATGCAGCTGGTTTCTTATTAGGTTGAACATCGTGTGAAGGAAACGAAGCAAAATGATCGAGATGATTCAGAACACCAATGTCAGCCGGCAAGTGTAGGCTATTTGATAAAGCTTCATTCAGCTGAACTTGACCAGTTGATGTTCCTAGATGATTAACAGAACCTGGTACGCTTTGAGGTTCTGCAAATGATGACCATGTGGTTCTGCTAGTTTCAATGTTGGTCTTGTTTCCATTTTGATCCTGAGGCAGCCAAGGTATCGGTGCTTCAATATCAGGAGGAATATCCATATGATCAAAATGGGCTTGCAAAGCTGAATATGCATCCACATCCATGATTTCATCAAATCCTATCCAGTCGTCATCTTCATTTGATGAATAAGAGCAAGGATTGTCTAGGTCAATCAAATTATGTGATGCTGAGGGAAAATTAGATTCAACTTCATTTGTACTCTCTAGGATTTCCACATCTGGATTAAATGAATGGCTACCCAATGTTTTCTGAACAAAGTAAAAGCTTTAGCTATAACTATGAATCATTGCAATAGGTATCACAAGCATGCCATGACTGCTTCAATCTGCAAAACTTACCTCTTTAACAACTTTCAATTTTCAAATTATCTTCAATATTAATCCAATTGAAAGTATGTTGAGAAATTTTTACTCGAAGGGAGAATGGGGCAAATGGATTAATTGTGTTGGTTGGCAAAAAGGGTGTTTTCAAATTTAAACTAAACATGGTTTGGGTGCTGGTACCTTGATTCTGTTTTAAAACAAAGTGAATTAGGTTCAAAGTTATAAATCATTTGTTGGGAATCTTCTTTTCCTAGGGTTTGATCATTAAAATCAAATATGAACTTCAGATTGTTTTAGAGCCATGTGGGAAAGATAAAGTTTTCTGATATTTTGGATCAAAATATAATAAAAACATCTTTAGGTGATTGTTGTTTGAAGTTTTTTTCTATTAGTTTGTTTCACAAATAGTCTTTTCTTAAAGAAAAGTCAAGTGGTTCTTCCAGAAAAGTTTGTGAATACAGATTTCAAATACTTAACATGTCAATAACCTTGACCTTCTTCACAAGGCACTGGATCACACATTTCGTAAAAATGTCTTCGAAAACAGAAGCAAAAAGTTCTGTGCTCCCAAATAGCAAGTATTTAATGTTATTTGGGGAGAAAAAGGAGAAAAGAAGTGACATTCTGGCAATGTGTCGTTTATATAATTTTTTGAATAATTAGGTCAGAAGTAGAGGGTATTAAAGATAGGCTGAAGTTGCATGGGATCTTTTCCAGAAATAATTAATCTTTAGACGTTGGCACTTTTTGCGAGTATATTCTTTCTTGCACATATATGAGGATGCCTTATCCTCTCATTTCTTTGTAATCATCTTAAAGTAAATTATAGTTCCTATGTTTCTAAAAGAAAGGAAAAGTGGAAATAGATATGAAAGAAGACACCAATCAAGCAATGAACAAAATACTTCGATTACAAACCTTCAACTGATGATCACTATGGTGATAAATACCCTTTCCTTTGTCATTTGCGTCAAACTTGTGGTGAATATACATGGCACTATCGGAAGCTTCATCTTCGTCAACATCAATCACATCAAGTGAGATTGTCTGGAAGGGGAAGAACAAACAAAGATATCAGAATGGATATAATGGTGCTTCAGTTCTTCATTGAACTATCAAGGTGATCAATCAAAATTGTGTATAAGTGCAGTGGCGTGAGTCGAAAAAATTGAAAGAAGTATATGAGTTACAACAAATACACAAAGAAAAGAGATGAAAGTAGACAGTTGGAAACCATAAAAGTGAGAAGCTGAAAGAAAGGGAGGGGGGGGGGAGGGGGCGCGCATGGCAGGACATGCCTTCTTCTAGCAGCAAAGCTGAACCAATTAATGTCCAGACAACGAAAGATGTCGGAAGAGCATCAGAATAATGCACAAAAAATATTTAATTATAGATAAGGATCCCAAGTCTGTGGAATAAAACCATAAAAATCTAAAAGTTTACCGTTGCTCATTCTCATGCAAATTTTTTATTTCCCGCGCTACTCACTGAACTGACACTTCACTCTCTGCCACTCTATAACATTATGGTCAATCTTTAACTCATTAAAAAAAATTCCAGTTCAGATGCATCCATCATATTACTATTTGGACTTTTTTTCTCCTTTCTGTGCCAGTGACTGTAAGTAAAGAAGAATTAGATGATGGAAAATATGAGAGTTAACAACAACAGCAGCAAGAAGATCAATTTGCTGATGATTTTCCATCTGACCAAAGCAAAATTGAAATAGGCTTTTAAAAGTTTTCATACGCTAGATGACTTTGATAAGAGGCTGCTACAGTAGAAAGCAATCATCAAGCGTTACTTCCACTCATTACACACATTTAATAAAAATCCAAGCATGCAACGATACAAGACGGAAGAAAATCAATTTAAAAACAATGCAATGTGGCAGGAAAACTGTAACAACACTAACTCCAATTCAACAAACACCTTCCAGACATAAAACACGAACGTAATTCCCACGATTCCAAACAAGATTTCACAAACACCCCACTAAAACAAAACCATACCCAACTCATAAACTTCAATCATCCGAAGTGGGTCAGTCTCAAAAGTTGGAAAAAGTATGAAATTGACTCAACCAAGAAAGTGATACAAAATGAGGTACATCATACTCGATGATCGAACATCGATTGAGAAAGAAAACTGTTAGAGTAAAACAAAACGATCACATATATTTAAATAAAAAGAGACCAAAGTTATAGCTATACCTCTTTGTTTTTTAGCATTTTGGAAGCCCGTTTGATCATCGGCGACTGGGGTTTTATAAACCCAGAAGTGGAAGCAGATGATATTTCACGTTTCCTGATGACATAGCGAGAAAAACAACAATCGGAGAGATGATTAGAGAAGAAGAATAGGAAGAGACAGAGAGGGAAAGAGGAGAAGTAAAAGAATAGGGAGAAGAAGCATATAATAAACAATAAAAGAAATAAAAGTGAGAGAGAAAATGGAAGACTTGGGTTTCTTTGACGAATTGTTGGTGAACGGCGGCTCCATTGGAGGATCGGCTTCAGCCAAAAGAGAAAAAGAAAAGCAGAGACGATATTAATGGAGTATGAAGAAGCTTGGCTGCGACCCGAGTGAGATAAAAATGGCGGCTTGCCTCGTTAAATGGGCTCACAACTTTGATTGTCCGCTTCCATGACGATTTGTGATTGGGTAGCCAGAAAGTAACCGAGGAGACAAGCCAAACCACCCCCCCCCCCCCCCCCCCCC
>QLSR01000041.1:997334-1089881 GCA_031780015.1 Citrullus colocynthis
CCCCCAAAAAAAAAAAAAAAAAAAATCTAATTTTTTTTTTTTTTTTTGTGGAAGATTATGAGATGCATTTAAGTTTGGTTATGAATACAAAATCTAGAAACAAGAATTCATTCAAAACATAATGTTAAAATACTACTTTTATCTCGCTTAGGCTGCAACAAAAAATTGAAAAATTAAAAAAAAATTCAAATTGTTTAGTTTGGTTTGGCTTTTTTTAGTATAAAATTCAACATTTTAGTTAAGAGAGAATAAAAATGTATTGATTCAGCTTGGTTTTTTCCAATTAAAATTGAATCAAATTGAGAGTATATATATACCCTAAAAATAAACCATAACATTAAGTATTTTAATTATGATTAATATAGTGCTATGTTTGTTATTTAGAAAATTGTATAAATAAATAAATAAAAATATCCAATTTTAATCTATAACAAAAGAAATAGATCCAATTTTAATTTGAAAATAAAAAAAAAATGACCAAATGAAAATGGAAATAATAAACAATTGGAAAAAAATGTCAAAAACCAAAAACTAAATCGATAATAATCCGAACCAAATAAAAATCAACCTATTGATTTTGTTCTTTGTTAGACATCGTTTTGAATTTTTTTTTTATTTATAAAATTGATTCGTTTGGTTCTTGGATGACTCCAAAATCAACCAAATCGAACTGATCTTCACCCTTAATCCCCATATTATAGACTTTAGCCTAAATTATGAAAATTGTCCTTGAACTTTGTATTTTGTGTTAAAAATACCATGAACTTTCAAGAGTTTAAAAAATACCCTTATATTTTCAAAAAATGTTAAAAAATTGCATTATTGATAGTTTTGGATGAAAACCATTAGTGTTTTGTTTAAAAAAATATCCATGAACTTTCAAAAGTATTAAAAAATAACTTTAAACTTAAAAAAAATACTCTTACTATTAGAATTTGAGCAAAAACAATTAATACTTCAAAATAACTCTAATTTTTTTATAAAAAAAAATTAATTTAAATGCTAGCTCCTATTGTTTTTTTTTTTTTTTAGTGCAATAAGGGATGAAGGGATTTGAACCATGGAGCTCTTGGTCTCTAACAATTGTGCTATGCTTGCATTGGCAATTCTATCGTTGGTATTATGATGAATCTGTTTGAAGTTTTTTTGAGTTCGAATAACCAATTTTAAAGTAAATTATATAGATATCATCAAGATTTTTTAATATATAAATACTCTAATTTTTCTCATATTTTTCCAATTCTTACACCAATTTTCTCAACAACCAAAATAGAAACAAAAACTTTAAGTTAAAACATAAAATTCCACTACATCTCACAAATTTTCAAAATAGAGAATTTTCCCTTAAAACCTACAAAAACGATAAATATTCAAATACAGAAAAAAAGTATTTAGCTATGAACACACAATCAACTACTATCGTACAACTTTATTAAACATTTAAGTCTTAAGATCATTTGGTACTTCAATTATTCTTTTTTTATAGTCTATATACCCTAATTGAAGTGACCATGTTTATTTATTTCTAGATAAACGAATGTCAAATAGTTAACAAGGGGAGTGAGAGAGCATTGAGCTTGAAGGTATTTATCTTTTGAAAGTTCATGGGTATTTTTGACACAAAACTATCTCTTTTTGAAAATTGAAGGGTATTTTTGAAACTTTTGAAAATTCATGTGTATTTTGGACACAAACTACAAAGTTTACGATATTTCGTATAATTTAACATTTTGTATAATTTAACCATACTTTTAAGTTTTTTTTAATATTAGTATATATACTTTCAAATACCGTATTTTAGTCTCTACATTCTAAATATATTATATTTTGAATTTAATTTGTTGAAGTTGGTGTAGTAACCATTACTATTATTATCATGTAAGACACTACAATATATGAATAAATGTTAATATATAATATATAAAGTTTTTGAAAAAAAAAAATCAATAATAAACTAGTAGTAGAGACTAAATTTAAAGTTTGGTACAATAGGGAGTGAAATTGTCAGACAGTGAGGAAATTCAAACAACGGACATATTAGTCAATAAATGTGTCAATTGAATCATGCTCAAGACTTTTGAAAGTTGATAAAATAGATATTAACTTCTAAATAGCTTGTAATTGAACTAATGAGACATGGTTTTTAAAACAAATCAAAATTTCCATACTCCCACAATCTTGCAAATTAGCATTGATTTTGAGAGAGAAACAACTAAATGAAGAGGGACAAAGGGCAACACGACACGCCTAAAATTGAATAAAGAAAGTAATCAGCGTGAATTTCTTTATTTAATATTTGATAAACCTACCGTTTCATCTCAAAATAATGGGAGGAATAGTTATTGATTATGACGTCCGAACCTTTCTAGGATGGGATCCACAACCTTTAATGATTATATAAATATAAATTATTAAAAAATGGATCTAGTAATTATTTTATTTGTAGAATAAGCTTGAAAAATAATATTTGAAAAGAATCCAGGTTAAGGACTTGAATCGTTGCTATCACACTTCTAAGTAAATGCTTAGAGGTTGTTAATAACAAATTTATATATCAGATCTGTTCATGATTACAATAAATTAAAAGACAAATTTATATTAACTTTGAGATATAGATTCTAAGTATGGTGAAAGAAAACAGAATAAATTCTGACAGATTTTGAAAATAGGCATATTTTGAAGGGATATATATATTTTATTAAGATTGTTTTTATTAACATATTTTGAAGTATCCAACACTGTTTATTGAACATTTTCATTTTCATTTTCAAACTATTTCGTTTAGTCTTTAATATATATATATATATATATATATATAATTTCATAAATTTAAAACATGTAAAAACGCTCATGAAATCTTGTCGAGGCTGCGTTAGAACAGTCAAATTAGCTAAAGCATTGACATTATTTTAAGGCATCTCCTTAGCCATTGAATAAGGGTTTCATTCTATTTGGGTTGAGATTGATATTATAATCGATAGACAAAATCAAGGTTTTCATCACATACAAAGAGCATACTTTTGCCATTCGTGCTCACATATGTTTGTGGAACAAAATTTGGCTTGAAGATCATCCTCTTAAACCTTTGAGACCATCAATACATATATTTCTTTTTTATCGTGATATTTATTTTTTATTTAGTACTTTTTATACTAAAAAAAAGTAATAAAAAGTGATATTATAATTGTAACAATTAATTAATTATACTTGTAAAACATTCTTGTTTACATTAGATAGAATAAATTCAATATATGTTTGTTGAATTTGAAAATATCTATTTATTCTATGTTATTCATTTAAATGTTATTTAGGATTTGTTTGGAGGGGGACGTTGTTTAGTATATAAGTTATCTAAGTTATGGTTATCTAATTGAAGAATTATTTAAATATGTATTTAGGATGTAGAGTTAAGTTTGAGCTTTTTTTTTTTTTTTTTTCCGTACACTTTCACTGTGCTATACAATGAAAGCATATTGCAATGATTTTTTTTTCCTTCAAAATTTAATCTATATAGATTTGTTTCCATCAATCTTAAAATTTAAAAATATTTGACAATTTCATACGTTGAGTTAATTTTCATTTAAGTATCTTAGTAAAATATGAAATGAAAGGAAAATAAGGAAATAACAAGTTGAGATAGTTTCCAACCATATGTTTTAATTTAGTTATTTTCAAATAATTGTATGTAAATTTGACATAAAAGAAATAAATAAAACTGTAATACTTCATGATGAATTTCCCTCAAAAGGTATTATTTTAATCCAAACAAAGAGTGGATGAGTTAAAAACCTCCATTCCTTCCTCAAACACCTCTTGAATATGTAGCTGTCATATGGAAGAAACCAACAAATTTAAATAATATTTTGACCTTATCCATTATGAGACTAGCAGCAACATCAAAGTATTTTTCTTCTCAGGCTCTACTAAATATTAACAAGTGGCAAAGGAAAAAAAAGATTCAAAATAACATACTCTGTATGGATAGCGAGGAAAATTGTAATAAAAATTTATCTTTACTTGGCTGAATATGGCTTTGAAGAGATCTTCCCAAATCCAGCAAATGCCCAGCCCTTATCAAAAGCCAGAGATGTTTTGCAAAATCTGGAAGTCCAAAACCAACACAACAAAGTGTCAATACAAACATATTACAACAATAAAGTTCCATAATGTGTACAGAATTGAATTCTGCAAGAAAACCAAGCATTCAGGGCTTCCATGGTCAGTAGCAAGAAAGATTTGGCATATCAATGGATATGTGGCCTGGAATTAGGTTAAGCTTTATGCAGTCAGGAAGAAACTTTCATATCTACAACAGAAACCAATATATATATATATCAATAATTTCCAGTACAAAATTGGAATCAATTTGTCCCATCAAACAATGCTCTACATCTAAACCAGATCTCCCTGTATTGAGATGTAAAATTTGAGGGAATGAGAATGAGAATGAGAATGTCAAAGGGAAAAAGAAAAGCAAAACACTTTCTTTTTTTATGTGAATCGAATTAGAACGAATTATCCTCTCTATGTCCAGCAATAACTTTACGATGCCGCTTTGAGGTGGACCTCTTATCGCTTCTTCCTCGCTTGGAAGGATTTCTCTTCACTGGTAGAGCCTTCTGAACAACATGAACTAGAGGCTTAGGAACAGTATGACCATCGGGCACCGGTGGAGGACGACGGATAACTGCTCTGGCAGGAGGTGGCATGTGTTCCAGTAGTTCTCTATGATACGTCTATTAATGTGAGGGAGGAAAGAGCAGAATGTCAAGAATCATTTTTTCTCAAATCTCAAAGAACAAAAGGTTTGGAACAACATTGAAAAAGAAAAAGTTGTAGAACTCAATATTGCAAAAATCTGAAAGACATGTTCATAGAGTTATATGTTCCAGTAGACTGAATCAAACCATGCTCTGTTAAAACATGATTATAATTAGGATGTTTTTTCGCGCATGCATGCTTGTTTTTCTAACAAGAAGAAAGGAGTTCAAGACCTGTATAACAAAATTGCGCCTTTCACAGTCCAAGAACATGTTAATGCTCCAATTGACTTTAGACATTATCTTATCTCTCACCATCGAGAAGCTTAACTGGTCTCTTGAAGTAAAACGATCAACTTCATTGAACCAAAGGCAAGTGAATAAATTTGTTATAGGAACATGTTCTCGAATTAGAACGCATCCTTCAGGAACATCTGCAGGAAGTCCAATGCAGAGCCAAAAAATGTGAAAAACCTATATAGGTTGCATACATAAAAAGCAGGTGTGGGAAAACAGAACTGATGCTAATAATGAATCACTTCATACCACTAGTTATAGGAAGCTTAGCCAAAGAATATGGTGTTAAACCCTCGCTAACATAAAAATCAATCTGTTCATCAATGGAGGAATTGTCATATTTTCCTGCAGCTTTATTAGCATCAGCCTCTTCAAAGACGTCAAATCGTTTATAGTGTCTTGAAATTGCAAATGTTGCATTTTGACGCCACAAGAACCTTGTCAGGACAATTAACATAATAATACATCAATGTTAAAAATACTTTAAAGCGATAAAGCTTAAATTACCCAAGCATAAAACCTACAAACGAGAATCAAACCAGAAAATATTCAGAAACAATCCACAGGAAAACACCATGTATTGCAATATTAAAAATCCATTATTGTGTCGATTATCATATGATGTAAGAGGACGTTAAAATATTCTTCTGTAAATGATGAGCCTTGCAGATCCATCCAGGCATTTTCAAAGCTTCCCACTAAAGACAACACTGGGCCATTTGTTATTATGGTCCTAATTGTTCGATTTTATTGGTCATTCACTAGCATGAAAATAAATAAGATCCACACCAAATCTTTAGATTCTCTTTAATGGAACTGAACGAAATGCGTCCAACAGTAGCCAAACAAAGCTCACAATCACATTTATTTGTCTCGTTAAATCACATGAGTCAAGAAGACAATTGGAGAAATAAATTAAAGTTGTGCCAACTTATTTTACAACATGGCTTTCATTGAAGAAACCAAAGAATACAAAAAAGAAAAGCCCACAGAAAGAGCCCAATTACAAAAAGGGACTCTAATTGAGAAATAAACCCAAGCTAATAGTTACAGAAGAGCTTAGAAACAAAGGCCCAAAGTGCAATGAAGTTTTTTTTCTTCTTCTTTTCTTCTTTTTTAATAAGAGCCTATAGTTGCAAGAGAATTTTTTGTGTGACGCAATCCAGCAAGATGTTGTATTTTGTACAGAGTTACAGAAAGAATCAAAACATTAAAACGAATGAGCATTCCTTTTCTTCCACAAAAGCCACAAGAGAGCCTGGAAGGCGCAACCACCAATCACCCACACCTTAGTTTTCAAATTCCAAGCACTCAAACCCTCCAAAATCCAACCATCAATCTTTCTTGGCATACAAAACAAAATTCCCATGAGAACCACTAGGATGTTCCAAGCCCGATAGGCAACATCACGATGAACGAAGAGATGGTCAATAAACTCACTCTCCCTTAAACATTAATCTGCATCCAGAGGGAGGAGAATATGATCTTTGAACATGTAAACATCGATAACATCCAAACATCAACACAGGAGCTCTCACACCCCTGGATATTGTTGTTTCTCTCTCCCCACAGCCCCTATAAAACAACACACACCTCAATTTGCCACAAGAACTACCCTTTATCACGAAGAGGCAAGTAGAGGAAAAGCTCCTCAAACGACTCCCTACACCTCCAATGGCTGACAAAACTGAAACCGAAAACCTAAAAGAAATTGCTCAAGACAGCACAAGCAAAATCACTACTCCACATGATAGGCTCCAAGTCCTCAACTGTCTTCCTACAGAGAATAGAATAAACCGGCCCAACCATTAAAGACCCTCTACCCGAAGTCCAAGGCGTTAACTTTTCTTTGCAACACTTGCCACATGAAGAACTTAACCTTCATGGAAAATTTCACCTTCCAAACAGAAGAAAACATAGAGCCCCTACTAATGACGGGTTGGATAAGCATTGGAAGAAAGAGCTACAAGAAAAAGCTTTTTAAGGGCAAGGGTTCCAAAGGAGGAGTAAAGGCCAAGGGTTTTAAATCCCAACCAATTATCCTCCCAAAAATCAGTATCTATCCCATCCCCCACCACATTATGAATAAACTGGGAAAACACGGGAAAAACAGTCGAGATATCTTTCCATGCACTTATGGAAATGTCTTTGATCCCACTACCGGTCCAATCAAAGGAGTGAGGCTCATACTTACTAACAACAACCTCATAACATGTAACGCCCCAAGCCCAGGATTCAGACTATGATTCGAAATACAGATTCGACACCTGATGGCCCTGACGTGCCTTGCATCCCCTTCGACCTGGCAATGTCATCTTTGCTTGTTTGGAATTCTTCTAAAAGTGAAGACCATCCCCACAAACTAATATGGGTCCTTTTAGCATGCTTTGTCCTCAATCACATACTTCCTAGAAAAATTCCCAAGTCACAAAATATAAGATTGCTCTAAGATAAGCACGTTTGACTTTGAAGTTTTTATGATTGAACCATCGAAAAGGAAAGTGCACCTTGTTAGTATAGGTAGTAATTTTCAATTCTTTTAAGCCTTTCTTAACCATACTTTCATATCTTGGGATCACTCTCATTCAAATGGATTCATTTACCTCTCCCTCCTAAACTTGAGAAGTTACATGACATCTTCATGATAGAATCACTAGAGCCATTTAGCCAATAAGGATATTTTCTCGCCCTCACATTACCAATGCATAAGCCGTAGCCCATCAAACCCAATGGCCTAGAAACCACCTCCCAATATACAAGATGTGAACCCATCCCTTCTCAACCCCCACCCATAAGAAATCCCTCATAACTTCTCAAGAAACTTACCAACTGAGCTAGGGACTCTAATTAGGGGCATAAAATAGTTAGGAATGGCAAACTAACTAAATCAGGGAAAGTCTCTCGCCTTTGGAGACGAAGCTCTTTTTCCACGAAGTGACCCTCTTACAATTCTTACCAATGACAGAGTCCTTGAACGATTTTCTCACAAGTTGCAAAAATCAACCTGAAGAAAACCAGCACACAAGGAAGAGCCTCGTACGATTTTCACAACCATTTTGCTAACAGTGGCTCATTATGTAATCTTATGTTGCCGATACCTAACCAAACTCCATGGGCTTCAAAATTACCTCTCCTTGGATCCAAAATAAATGTAGATGGATACAAAAAATTGCAAAAAGCAAAAGAATTAGCAGAATAACGGCCATGATATGGAAATTTTTAACCAAATAACAATCGGACATCAAGGAAATAAATTATTATAGGACGCAAGTGGGAAGCTTAAAAATGAGCAACTTGGAATTTCATGCTTTAGAAGTCTGAAAGCCCACAGACAATAGAACATTGGACGTACCTCTCAAGAATTTGAAATGGATCCACAACAAGCTGAAGTTTTCCATCTATCCATATAGAGTATTGAATGTTCGGGAAAAGCCTATGCAGAAGAAGCTTTGGAATCTGCACAATTAGATCAAGTAAAACCTAATGAACCCATTACATTCCACCACAGGTCCAAGTACAGAAAAATCTGTATAAACTGTTAATATATTGACCTTGTTTAAAAGAAATGCAAACATCTGTTGATTAATTTTTAAGCAGTAAAGTACTTCAGTGCAGAAACTATCAGGGTAAGATTTAAATCTAAAGAGTAAATGTTCTCAGGACTCTGGAATGATATTCACTTTAGCGCTAAGTTCAGTCTCGTTAACTAAGCTTTGAAAATAATAGGAAGTTATAATTTTATCAATTGGGTTCTCTCACTTGTCTATCATTTTATGTTCCGGATTCTCTCGAATGTTGCCAACGAACATCTAGATATATAGAAGTCCCAATTGCTCTCTTCCTATCTACAACAATGGTATGCGCTTATTTACTTTGCATTGTCTGGATGGGGATTATGAATATCTTGGATTTTTAGAGGACACATTTCAATGTCCCAAAACAGAATGACCAAATATGCCAATTAATTTGATTCTGGATCATCAGAACCTCTATGGTTACAAAACTTTTAATATTATTTCGATCTCTCAACTTCCACAGTTACTCTATTTTGACTCATATAAACTCAAATGTTCTGTCTTGCCCATCAACTTTCTTCCATAAGAATTCATTTCGTCTTTATTGTTACATTTTTCATTGCATCTAACAAAAACTTAGCTTTCACAGGTAGTCTATTTTGGTTCTCATAAATTAAAATGTTGCGTTTTATTCCATGAACCTTGCATAAGAACTCATATCATCTTCATTGTCAAATTTAGTATTGTATCAAAAAAAAAAAAAAGAAAGTGGCATTACATGCACTTTTAAACTCTGCATAGAGTTTGGCGATGAGTTTAGGAATGGGCAGCATAAATCTTTTGTTAAATGCACACATAAATTTAACAAATAGAAGTCAAATGGATTATGAAAAAGGTTTTAAGAGGAAAATAACAGAATAATTGAAAGTGTCAAAACCAAATTAAGATATTTGAAAGTATAAAGAATAAAAGAAATAAGCTCAAAAGTCCAAAGACTGAATTAGGATTTAAGCCTAATATATATAACAGTAGGACACTAGCCTTGAAATTTGATTATCATTGCATAGTGGGAAACACAAGACATAAAGTAATAGAGAAAAATAGGCGATCACGATTTATGCTCCTTCTACTTCTCAGAAATGAATAAAAATAAAATTGTCACCTATGCATCAAATAAAAACTGTAAGGGGAATAAGGGAATTCTTGTTGCTGAAAGAAGAAACGAACTTCAAAAAGTTGGAACAAAAAAAGCCTACATCAAGCCCCACAAGGATGCCACTCCGTAACTTGTGCACAACCATAGTGTTGTCATTAGAAAAGGGGAAAAAGTAGTAGGTTTCTAAACATGGACTGAAGTGAGTTTCAATTATCATCAGCATTCATACAACATGTTAATAATCTAACAACGCTCTCAACCCAGGAATCCACAAAATGGCCAAGATTAAAGCATCCCAAGAGTTTTAAGCTACAAAATGGTATACATTTTATCAGAGTTATATTTGGCAGATTATGAAAAATGATGCCAATAGCAATACATGCATTCAAGCAAGTAAAAGTAATGCTTTGGAGATAAGCATTTGCTGTTAAGATTTGGGTTAGGTTCTTCGACCTTTTTGGAGTGGATGCTGGCTCCTTCTCAGAGTTGCCGTGGTATGATGGAGTATGTAACCTTACATCCTCCTTCTATGGCAGGCTAGATTTTTGGCCACTTGAATATTTAGTTAGAGGCAAAGAGGAGGATTTTGAGTATTTAGATTCTAGATCATTTTAGTGATTCTCTTTGGGTCCACATGATCAAGCCTTTTCTGTTATTACCTTTGTTTCTGAAGTTGATCATTACTTCTTGGAGCTTTCTTTTTTTCGTGAATCCAGTACTTTATATTTGGCCTCTGTTTTCGTATGACTGCCTTCCAGTTTTACTTCTACTCATCTTAATCAAAAAATATATATTTTTTTTACCTTTTTAGTTTTTTTCTTGGGGCAGTAAAAATAAATAAATAAATAAATAGTGCCTGCCTGGATATAAGTAATCAACAACATACTCTTTGCTGCGTTTAAGCCTCATCTCCGCCCATGCAAATAATTTCATGGAACATTTACCTAATCCAACCTTATAGAAAAAAGGATTCAATACAAGAAACGATTTTCTCACAAGTTGAAAATATCAACCTGAAGAATTCCTGAAACCAAGTTACTTTTGGAAGACTCAAATTTTTGGCACAAGTGTGGAAAGGAACAAATTAGGGAGAGGGAATGCATTTAACTGACCTTGCCATTACGTCTTGAATCAGCATAAGGAACACTACGAACTACAATGATTCTCCACAAGCCAATCCTCTTTCTGCTATCTAAGAGGCTAGAGTTCTTCATATATGCTTCTGTTTCTTCATCAATGAACATGTAGAAAGGAACAAGTCTTTTTGATTCTTCACTAATATTAATAGGCTGCTGTAATACATCGTAGTTTCCTTCAAAAAGGAAAAAGGAAAATGAAAATAGTAGTCACAAAAAGAACCACGGCCATAGAAAGAAAGTAAAAGAACTATTGCAATGTGCCACCATACCAAATATGGCTGATGCAACAATGACCTCATGAAACTCCTCCAACTCCAGAAGGTCGACTTCATCAATATCGAAACCACTCTGATTACCAGGTTTACTTCCTTTAACAAATCTAATAAGTACAGGAGAGCAGAACACAGGAGTATATGCATTTACAACAACCAAATTTAAAATTTTAGGAACTAAGATTACATGAATGATGAGAATCAAAATTTAAATCTTTGGAAAAGTAATCATCATTACATATTAAATTAGTACATGAAAACAGGTAAGAAAGTGAAACATACCCACAGTGAACTGTCATCGACTCTTTTATATTAAAAGAATCATTTCTCTGTCTTAAAGAAGGATATCCACCAAAATCAGACCCCCCATGTGGTTCTGTTTTTATTGGATTTTCATCATGAATATATGTTAAACTGCGTAGTACAGGAGATATTGATGGTGCAATTGGCATACTAGCAATAGCCTGCTCCACTGGGATATAACATACTGGACAGGCTGGAAAAATTATTGAGGAGAACATGAATCAGAATTTCACACAGATCATGGTAGACGTGAAAAAAATAATATAATAATGAAAACTTACGACGTGCTCCAGTCCGCTTTCCGTTAGCTGGAGCTGGAGGAGGTAGCGCAAAGTTTTTGCATGGATGTGGCGATGAAAGGGAATGTCGAGGAAAAAAATTAGAGATTAAAGAACGATTTGAATGAGGGAAAGGAGGAAGCAGAGATAAATTTTCAGTTCTTCCAATCAAATTCCCATGTGTAGAAGTTATAATATCCTTGAAGTGTCCTGGTCTTGGAACGGCAGGATTTATCAAATCTCTTAGTATAGTTTCTTCATAAGGTGGCTTTAAATCGCTGCTATCTGGTCAATCATCACAACAAGGGAAACCACAAAACAGCAGATGTTATTGCAATAAAGTCAAAAGCACAAGGATACAGCAGACGAAACAGCTAAACAAACGATGTTATTGCTGCAAGCAATCTTTGCCAGAAGACCAAAAAAAACCAAATGACGCACGATTTAAAATTCCATGAGAAATTTAATAATAATTAAATTAACCACTGTGCAACAAATGAGCAAAGCTCCGTGTATGCGAGGTATAACTTCAAAGAGGTGAACAATAAGCCAATGTTTAGGTCTCAAACTCATAGCACAAAGAACCTCACTTCAGGTAGAGGCAGAGATTTAGATACCACAAATTACTGAAATAAATGCTTAACTATTAAGTGTTTGGATTCATCTAATCAGAGTAGGTCCTACAGTGCAGTCATCAGCCAATAAGTTCAGAACAATGTCCACCATAATTGAGCAATACCCCCACAAATCAGTAATGAGATAGAAAAGAACAAACCTCTACTGACTGCAAAGGATCCAAATACAAGAACCAAAAGTGCAAGAATAAACAAGAGGAGCATCGCAACCCTTCTCCGACCAAAGTATCGACAAAACAAGGGCATAACTCTCTCCCTCTCTCTTGAACTTGAAAGATTTGTTTTCGAAGGCTTGTGCACAAGCAGCGACGCTCCTGAATTTTGCAAAGCACCATTTTGTAGCTGTTGATGCAGTGATGCATAGCTTCCCGTCCGAAGACCCAATGACCCTCCAGTCATTATACCTCCAACCCCACAACTTCGACTTTCATCTCCCGTAACTTCCCAGGAAAACAATCAATTTTCCAAAAAACTGAATTGCTTCCCAACACTGAAGTCTGAAGTGATGCACCAACTGTGGCTGTTACCACCACCAGCCACCACCAATTGTAAAAATTAATCAGTCAAGTTGAACAAACCCAGTATCGGTTCTGGAAAAAAAATCCAATTTCAAATCCACCAAAACTACGATTCCTTTTCAATGCTGAATTCTATACGGCCGTGGACAACTTCAGGTCAAATAGAATGCAAGAACTAAGGAAACCATTCCCGTAAAGCCAAAATTTAAACCTAAAATCACGAATAACAATCATATATTGGATCTGCTAACCAGTATCGTCATGACATCGAACTCATCACAAAACCACCTTCCACAAACAGAACCCAACTCTTAAACCAAGTGTTCCTTCCCAGAAACTGATTGCAGTGGTGACTCGTTGAAGCCTACATATCCAAGAAACCAAGGCTGAGAAACAAACTCCATCCCATCCCCAAATCGAAATCAAAATTCAAATCCACAAAAAACTGTCGCAAACCTTAATGCCCGTTACAGATCAGTGCCTACTTCGATACAAAACCAATCGGACTTACCTCGAAAAGAAGTGGACTCCAAAGCCAATCCAATCAGAAGCTCGACCGGCCTAGGATCGTGGTTTCTTTGCCGGAGGCTAGGGACAACGATGGACATTTCCAAAACAGGTATTCCGGCCACAAAATTCCATGGTTTTACGTACCCAACCACAGAGTAGAATATGGGAATTTATGTTAGCAAATTCCTGCTTTTTAATAATTAAATCCGGATACTTTAATATAGATATACATTTCATTTTAGAATATAATACAATTGGCATGAATTTCTTCTATCGTCTAAATTTCGATTCTGGTAGATACCTATAGAAAAGAAATGTGACAATTATGATATTTTTTATAAAAAAAAAAAAAAAGGATTACCTATTCGATTCAGCTATTAAGTTTTATTCAATCTTTATTTTTCAGAATAAATTTTAATTCATCTTTATTAATAAGTTCTTGTACCTACATTGAGTATATATAATTGACCAATACTACTTTCATTCAGATTTAAGGTTCAAATTCTTGTACCCTACTTTTTATACTTAAAAAAAATTATTACAATTAATTAATATTTGTATCTCCAACCTCTTGGTCAATGCTTCGTGCCTTAACTATAATTGAGCCTATGTTCAAGTTGATAATTACCTACATAGTTTTGTCTTACATATTATAATTTTATTTACCATATTTGAATATAGTATATTAAATTAATGTAGTAACTTCCTAAAAACACAATTTAAATCTTAACATTTTAAGAATTATGTCAACTTGCAATGATACTCCCATCATCATTTTCAACCTTATGTGACATAATACCATAATAGAATGTAATGTTATTGTTTGGGACTCATGGCGTTTGATAAAAATATCCAAATAAACTTTGGGTCAAAAAAAAATATATACTTTAAATGAAATATTTACAAATAATAGCAAATATTAAAATCTATCTGCCATAGATCGTGATAGACTACTACCTATGTCTATTATAACACAGATAGAAACATATAATTGCAGATAGATAGTAAAATTAGACTATATTTGTAAATATTTTTGTTTATTTTCCTATATTTGAAAATAGTTCGAAAAATAATGATAATATTAAAAAGAATTTACACTAACAAGTATAATTCATAGTTAATGTGATCCAAATGAGATATTATAGTGACACATCGTTTTTTAACAAACAAGACGTTATATTAAATGTGAATAAATGTGAAAGGTGATTGCTAACTTATTGGACAATAACATAATTTTTTTATTAATGTACAAATTTTTATGTCCATTCTACAAACACATAATGTATTTTATTCCATTAATTTTTTACCAGGGAAAAATCCAACAAATTTTATAATACAACCAAACCGTTGTTTATAATTATAAGATCAATGTAAGAAAAGGGTATTACAGTATATTATCAAATTTTTCCAAACACCCTTTTGCAAAAGAATTTTTTTTTTAAAAAAAAAAAAAAAATCCAAACACTACTGAATTGATGTCAAAAAAATCCCTCTATGTTTGCCTTGTTTATTGTGTAGTTGAACTTCTGAATTTAATGGACAAATAGGTTTCACCTAATTAGCATTATTAGAGGATGATGTGCATTTTTTATTGGCTATTTATTTCAGTATTATTTAAGTTGAAGTTTTTTTATATAAACAAATGGTTCATTAGTGAGGTTGGCTTTCATTTTCAATTATTTTATTAAGTGACAACTCAAATGTGAGCATTCTTTAATCAATTATGTAACATGAATAATGCCACAACCACAAAGTTGAGATTTCATTTACTTGGAGACTAATATTTTCTACTTCAAGTTATATATTAAAATTACCCAACATGTTGAAGTTTTAAAATGCAACCATACTTCCACACGTCAATTCCATGGAAGAATGTCTCTCCTGAATTACAAACTACTTATATATTTATGTAGATATGTTAAGGGCCCGTTTGGATTGATTTAAGAAAGAAAAAAAAGATATATTTTTTTTTAAAATTTATTTTTATTTAAACTTTTTTGATAAAACTGACTGAGAATACATTTCAAAATCCACTTTTAGTGATTACCAAACACTCCCATTTTTTCCAAAATGATTTATTTTTTAAATAAAACACTTGAAAATGTATTATGAACACACCCTAAAATAAATAAATAAACTATCAGCTTGTGTTTAGTATATATGATTCACACAATAGATGTTGATGTAAAAATACAAGGGCGAAAACCTCGTTGACGTGCATGGACATTGAAATCACGTTGAGGTAGATGTTAGTCGGACCAAATAGGATACCAACAAAAAGGGAACTGACAACAATGTGGTGTTCTGCCCTCTATGGTGCTTAAGTTGCCTAGCTAGACTAAGGAAGTGTAAGTTGAGCCAAGAGTGAAGTGTTGGATATGTATATTGTAGTGAAAGATAGGCATGATAATCTAACTTAAGTATTGAGAAAAAGAAGCTACATGTTTAAAATATCAAACTACTAAATTACTAAATATAAGTAAAAGTGACAACCCATTGAGGGAAATGATAAGTGAGAAGTAACCATAACTTTGCCCACAGGGCGAGGAAGAATACCAGGAAGCTAGTTAAGTCTTAATAGGTCTGGTCAGATAATATTCCAGGTTCACTTATGATCCGAGCCCACCATGGGTCAGGAGAGCAATGTTTTGTTGTCTTGGCCTACCCTTAAGGTGGGTCTGGCACATTTAGCGCATAACTTCACCCTAAGGCGAAGAAGTGCATTGGAAATTTGGTTAGACCTCAAAAGGGTTTGGCTTAACAAGCTCAATACTCCCAAAGTTTGCGAGGGGGAGCATGGTGATAGAAGGGGAGATTGTACTCCCAAGTCGATTTCTCATAAAGGTAACGCATAAAGCATAATTAACCACAAACCCCAATTTGGGTGGGAGGACTAATGTTATAGGTGAATTTTGATCAAGCAGAATAAACCCAAAAATCAAGATAAAGGTCGAATAAAATAGGATAAGATAAGATTTAATTTAGCTTGTTTGGGATTAGGAAAACCTGATATCCTAATTGTGGAAGGGTAAATTAAACTCTAGGTCAAATACCCTATAAATTAAATTAAATAGATCGTTATGGCTCTATATGAGGTATTAACTTATGACTGACTTAAGCATCAGAGTCCTTTCTATTTGTTTTGCAAGTTCTCTCTTTCATAAATAATAACTTGTTGTCCCGTGGAGGTTAGGTGTGGTTTCCCTTGGCCAAACTTTAGCATCAACACCATGGATTAGAGCCCAACTGCTACAACATTTTTTTTGCAAGTTCAAGTGCAAACTCAATCATTTTTCCTAATTTAGGATCGGACTATGACAACTGCTCTTTTTTGGAATCAAGAGCAACCCTTACAAAAGTTTGGAAAAATTAAATAACACACTTACAACTCTCTCAATAGAATGAGTATACAAATTTAAGCACTGAATAAATCAATCATCAAGAGATAACTAGCTTCATTTATACACGATCAGATTATATTTGTTTGATACACTGTTGTCAATATGAATGTGAATAATGAAAAACGCCTACAATGGAGAAAACAAAAGGATTATAAATGAATAAAAAACAAATGGAAATAACAATTTGAATGGAATAAATAGATTTATTTTATATTTATTTTATATATATAAAATATATATATAAAATAAATATAGTTATATTTAACTACCATACAATAAATCTCTCTAAAAAATAAGATGAAAAGAAAAAAAAAATTGAAAATATAGAAAGAATAACAATGGAAGCTTGTGTTTTATGGATGATTGGAAAATTAATAAAATTTTTGTATAGATTTGTTGAGAAGAAAATAGTTTAAATAAAGAGAGAAGTAGGCGAAAACCAAATTTAATTTATTCCTTTAGATTTTAGTAAATAATTCAAATTCATGATTGAAATTAAAAAAATTATATATGCGTGTGTGGGGGATGTTTTCAAAAATAAAAAACGGTGGAAAGTAATTATATATATGATAACTATTTTAAATTACAAAGTTGATGAAGATATTTACAAAAATATAAGAAAGTATCACTGTCTATCAATGATAAATATTGATCGACACAATGTCTATGAATGTTGATATCATGTCTGTCATTAATTTATTAATAGACAATGACATTTTGCTATATTATATTTGTTAGTGTCTATAATTGATAGACATTAATAGTTTGTTATATATATTTCTATAGAACGAGTCCATGATGGAAAAGTGAAAACAATAATGGGCGTGTGAAATAAAATAAAATGAAAAACAATGGCCTCCGGCTGTGGGGGGACAGGATTTTGTTCCCCTAGTTTTCACATACCAACATGCATTTTCATTGTTATTACATTTTTGTCTCCATATTTCAACAATTATTATTGTCACGTTAGTGTGCCCACACGTGAATTGGTGTTGTTTTTATTTTTTCTTTTTCTTTTGCCAAGGGTAAATTGGTATTATTACTCCATGTTTGATTTCATTTTTAAAAATTAAATTTATAAACACTTTTTTCATGCCTCTATTACTCTGTCATATATTTTCTAACATTGTTTTAAAAAAAATCGAGTCAAATTTTAAAACTTACAAAATAAAAAAAGAAAAAAAAGTAGTCTATCCTTATTATATTGAAATATTATAGGATAATTAATTAAGTACAAGTTTATTAAATGAACTACAAACTATAATATAACATTAAATAGAGTTTTAATATTATTCTACATAACCGAAAGTGTTCTTTTCTTTTTTTTTAAAAAATCCAACCATGAGGTAGGAGATTTAAACTTCTAATCTCAATTGAATGAGTACATGTTTAATCAACGAGATTACTTGACTACTAAATCATAATAAAACAATCTATGTACTAATGAGTAACTATTTTCAAGGCATGACAAAACATGTGAAGTAAAAAATTGAACTTGCGATGCTTTACAAGATATAAAGATACATTAACCTCCACTTCGTGTTCTTCTTGACAGTCTAGGTTATTTAATCATAATAAAATAATCAATAGAGTTACTAAATTATTAAATCGTATGAAAACAAATCTATTTAATAATTAAATTAAATGTTAGTTTTTAGAATAATATTCACAAAATATGTGAGGTAGAGATTTGAACCTAAACGTTTTTAGAAAAATAGAAAAGTGCAAATCACGAACCACATATTCACGTTGGCCAAATAAGTATTGAATTGGTCTATTGAAAAGATATTCAATGTACTTGCTATATACAAAGTTAGTTATTGTAGTCAAGATAAGTGATTATTAATTATAGTTTGTATTTTATAATAATTTGTGCTTGGGGTGTACGGGTAGAAAATAAAGGAAAAGAAAGGATGAACATAAAATAGTAAACTATCATAACAAACAATAAACAATGTAACGAAGAGGAATTTAAAATAATAACATTGTAGTTAATCGTAAGTTATAATAGTTGGTGTTTGAATATACCAACTATTATAATTTGAGCTCTAAACGTAATGTGGGCAATATAATAGTCCGCTCTACCTATTTGAAGTTGGGAGCCCAAACACCTTTAAAATATTATTAAGATGTAATGTATGCAACAAGTAAGATTTAATATTTGTCTTCTGTGATGTTCAAAAACTACATTTTATTATAATTATAGAACTTTCATAATTATTCAAATGGGACCATTTCAACATTTATCCAATTAAAAAGGTTATGCATGATTTTGTTTGTGGATCCCACATTTTTAGTAAAGAGTTAGAGCTCAAAAGGTAGTTACTTTATTTTGGATGAGAAGAAAATGAACCAACCTTAGAGAGGATCAACCATTTAAATATCAATATCCTCTTTTCCATAAACACTCTTGTCTCTTGTCTTATTTCTCCCTCACACTACACTTTCAATCTAGTTCTCATCCCTCAATGCCACAAATTTCTAATACTAGAAGCTCACTTTTCATTTGTCATTTCAACCCATCAATTTTTCTGTAATTATGAAAGTTATTTTTAATTTAGTATCATGAGATAGAGATTCGAACATATAAATTGAGACATGTTCATGTTGACTATTATTATAAAAGTTGAATAGTTTAGATCGTGTTTTATAACTATTTATTTGTTAGTTTTTAAAATTTAACTTATAAACCCTTGTTTTCTTTTTTTTTTTTTTTTTTTAAAATTTTAATTTTTAAACCTTTTTTTTTTTTTTTTTTTAAAATTTTAATTTTTAAACCTTTTTTTTTTTTTTTTTTTAAAATTTTAATTTTTAAACCTTTTTTTTTTTTTTTTTTTAAAATTTTAATTTTTAAACCTTTTTTTTTTTTTTTTTTTAAAATTTTAATTTTTAAACCTTTTTTTTTTTTTTTTTTTAAAATTTTAATTTTTAAACCTTTTTTTTTTTTTTTTTTTAAATCTCATAAATGTTACCTTTGCATAAATTTCACTATTTTGTTATCATACATTTGAACCAAAAAAAATAAGGTTTGACTATGGATAAAAAAAAATTAAAATTATAGTCTTATTTGTAACTATTTGATCTTTAGTTTTTTATTTTTTAAAAATTTGATTTGTCTTCTCTCAATTTCTTACTCATTGTTTTCATATCTCCTAGGCAAATATTTGAGTTCTTAGCCAATTTCCAAATACAAAAACTATTTTTTGAAAACAGTTTTTTCTAGTTTTCAAATTTTAGTTTTGATTTTAAAAATATTCTTAAAATTTAGACAACAAAACATATAAACCAATAAATGAAAGTGTTGTTATTGGCTTAATTTTCAAAATTCATCTCCAAGTTAAAATTAAAACACATTTCTAAGAAAAATTACAAAATAGGTTTATGGCATGTTTAACCCAATGTGATTACAATTAGGAGTGTGGAATTCCGAAATTCACTACTTATTCAACGAGTTAGTAAACTCACAACCGAAAAGCTATCCATCCATAACTTATTAATTTTTTACACGGTAAACTAAAACAATTCCACTTCTCATATCAGACGTGAGTTAAGAGTTAGAAATTAAGGATGGATTGTTATTTGTTTTGTTTAATGAAAAAATATTCTCATCAAAAGAAAAAAGATTCTCTCTATTCCGGGATATGTTTAGCTTAGACAGTTAATTAATTAACTATATTTTGTTGAAGGATATACGCAGTTAAATTATTTATCTTTTAGGGAAGCAATTATTTTATTTTGAAGCATGGATATGCTGACGCAGTTAATTGTAATTAATATTATTTTGGTCACTTTGAAACTAAAGATACTGCTTTGATTTGTACAATAAGGATTTTTCTTAAAGAAATAAATGGCAATTAAGAATATTCGAAGTGGTGGCATGTGACAAATCATTAGGTGAAATTAAAAATTAAATCCATTTTGATTTAGTTAATCGGTCCCCTAATCTTTCCCCATTAAAATAATAAGTTATTTACCAAATGAGGGATGAAGCACATGGAACTTCGAAAAATAGTCCTTTCTAAATGACCAAAATAGCCATAAAATTGTATTTAATTACATTTTTGCTTCAAACAGCTTGAGGCTATGGTTGTGCCACGTAGTAGTATGGAATAAAGCAAGTGGATAATGCAGATCAGTGAGCCCTAGAATAAGAGGGGAAAAAAAAATGGTGGAAAATTTGAGAAAAAGCGTTTCTAAGTTTCAGAGGGAGCAGAAGGGGAGCGAGAAAATCATTGGGAATTTTGTTTTGCTTATTTTATAGTATGCCATTATTAGCGGTCCGTGTTTTTTGTGGGAAGATTTCGTGTGCTTTTTTATTCTTTCTTTCTTTATTTCTTGTTTCTTTTTTAGTGAAAAATAAGTACAGAGATTTTATGAGGTGGTGGTGAATTTGAGTGTGGACAGCAGACTAAAGCATCGGGTTTCTTTGGTGGAATGGGTTTCTTCGCCGCTTGGGGGACGATGGGCTTGTTGCAGAAGTTGAATTCTACTCTTTCATGGCGATGTTTGTGATCTTCTTGTTCTTTAGCTTCTTTCTGGAGGCGGGTTTGCTTCTTTTTCCTTTTATTTCCCTCCTTTGTTGGGAATTTCGATATCTTTTGTCAAAAGGGTTACTTGTTTTGGGTTTACTTTACTGGTTTCCTCTGTGTCTGTGGCATGCTTGGTTAAGGAAAGAGGGGTTTGCATCTTTTCTTCTTGTTTTTGATTCGTTTCGCATTTATTGTTTTTATTGGTTGAGTGGATGGTGGGTTGTTATATCATATATGTGAAAGGTTTTGTATTCTAAGTTCGCTGTCTTCTTGTTTGAAACCAGCAGGGAATTCGTCGTAGGAGTTTGTGAAGTTGAGGATTCTTAGGTTTTCAGGAAGATGGAGATATTGATATGTTTTTGGGCTTGGGTGTGAGGTATTAATAAAGAGTGATGACGGTAGAAGGCAGGGTTTGTGATAGTAGTGGAAGAATATATCCAATTCTTGGATGTTTGCGTATTGGCTTATGTGCAGCTTTAAGTGGATAACAATGGAGGGATCATCTGATCACCTTAGGAACCAGGATGATATATCTGGGGTTTGTGAGGAAGATATACTAGCTGACCCTTATGTGCGTTCTCATAAATGGAGTGATATTAGCTTGAGGCAATGGTTGGATAAGCCAGGAAGATCCGTGGACGCTCTTGAATGTCTTCATATATTTAGGCAAATAGTGGAGATTGTTAATATTGCTCATGCTCAAGGCATTGTTGTTCACAATGTGCGTCCTTCCTGCTTTGTGATGTCTTCTTTCAACCATGTAACTTTTATTGAGTCGGCATCATGTTCAGATTCTGGCTCTGATTCTCTTGAGGATAGCCTAAATAGTCAAATGGCAGAGGTTAAACCATCATCTTCTCCCTTTCCAAGCAGCCTTGGAAGTGAGGGTTTCCGATCTGTTATGACCCCCATAAACGCATTGTCGGAAACTAGTTGCATGCAGTCAAGTTCAGTATATGCTGCCCAAGTATCGTTAAATGAAGGGTCTGGAAAATGTAGAAAAAAAGATAGAAGACATATTGATGAAACAGAAGATAAGATGCAATCATTTCCCATGAAACAGATATTGGCCATGGAGACTACATGGTACACTAGCCCAGAAGAGGCTTCTGATGGCCCAAGTTCGAGTGCTTCAGATATCTACCGGTTAGGAGTTCTTCTTTTTGAGGTTAGTACTGCAAGTTCCACCCGTGTTATTATATAATTAAGTGCTTTAGGTTTTTGGGTGCCTGGGTCCATTTTTTACTTCCTCAGGCTCCTTTTTTGCCGTTAGCACTTGCACTTTTGGACTTTATATTTTTAGTTTAACATATAAGCTTGTCTGATAATGACACTTGTGTGACCCAGTTATTCTGCTCCTTCAGCTCGAGAGAAGAGAAGAGTAGAACTATGTCCAGCTTGAGGCATAGAGTGCTTCCTACTCAATTGCTGTTGAAGTGGCCAAAAGAAGCTTCATTTTGCTTATGGTTACTGCATCCTGAGCCAACTAATCGACCTAAGCTAAGGTGAACCCTCCAATTCATTAGAATTCTTGGGTGAAAAATCTATGGATAAGCTGTTAGTGCCTTTTGTGATTTATTTCCCCTTTTCCTAAAAGCTAAGTTTGCAATAAACGGACTGGAACCTTTGATTTCTCCAGAAATCATTTTGTTGGAAAGAATAATCATGCAACCACATTGAAGTGTAATTTGTTTAATAAGTTTCAGCGGTTTCGTTTGTTTATGTTCCTGGTAAGGCGTCTGTGCAGTTCAACAAATTGGTATTTGTTCAACTAATCTCATGAGTGCTGTCAAGTCTTTTTCCTGTATCCATATAAAAACCTTTAAGCAATGTTTGAAGGGGTGGGTGTCAGGGCTAAGAATGTGGATATTTCTTCTTACTTGAAGATCAGATCATGGTCTAACTTGGATAATATTAAGGGCCCGTTTGGATTAACTTAAAAAATGTTTTTCAAAAATTCATTTTCATTTAAACACTTCTGTTAAGAAAATTTTAAAATAAAGAAACTAATGACTTTCAAATCCATTTTGAGTGGTTGCTAAACACTTTTTCTTTAAAAAATTACTTATTTTTTAAATTAAACACTTGAAAAGGTTTTTTAAACACACACTAAGATGTTAAGAGAACAATTGCGTCCATGGTTGAAACAACTAATTCACAATTAAATGAATCTAGATGTCATCATTTTATTTTTGCTTCACCTTGTTTTTTAATTAGTATTTTTATTTTACTAATAGGGAACGGGATTACTATTGCTAAGGAAAGTTGCAAAAGACGATCTGTGGTGATGAGATATTACCTCGGGGAAAATTGTAGGGTATTACCAGACAACCCTCCAATTGGCAATTAATTAACAAAATGTATGTTATTCCAGAAGTCCTTTTCATGTCAGACCATCGAGAAACAGAGAGCATAGGTCCTAAATGAATGAGAAAACCTTATTATTTCCTTCAAACGTTTCATTTTTTTTTATTATTATTTTTTCTTTTCATTCAATTAAGCCAAAGAAGACCATGTTCTGCATTTCTCCTAAAAATCCTTATTTCACTTTTGAGGGAATTTCCATGAAGGTGTCGATGTATGAAGTCCACTGCATTTCATGAGGCACATGATATAAAAGGAAATTGGATTTGGTTATTTCACCTACATATAGGTTGAGAGTGAGAGTATTCTGTGAATTGGAGTTGAGGCCAACCTGACACTAGTGTGCTTGATGGATGTTGTGATGGAGAAATCCTTGGAAATATTTTTAGGAATGAAGCTAAGGATTTGAGTTGGTGTTGATGTCATTTTAACATTGTGGAGGCATCTCTGGCAGGATTTAAGCATAGCCTATGCCGGCTATGCCTATGTGCAAAGGCCATGTATCTGTAGAATGATGGAAAGGGTTATTCTAGGCTCCCTTTCAGCAAGGAGTTGTGTTCTATGGCATGGTTTGTCAAATTAATATCTTTTGGAAGGCTTCTATAAGCAAAAGAACGGGTTACTGCCACAAAATTGCAAGAAATTTTAGGTTGACTACTTGCTGAAGTTTTATATTCAAATTATTTTTGTATTAAGTGCTTTTCCCCCCCTTTTTTTAAAAATTTTTTATCACAATATATAACTATGTTCTTTTCACTCTATCCTTTACTAAACTAGTGACATATTGAAATCAAGCTTATGCATCTTACAGACTCCTAATTCCAGGATTACAGTCCTTTCTTGCATTGTATTCTTATTTACTGCATCTTGTTTGGAAATGTAAATATTTCTTAGCAAATGGTGCTAACTTTTAGTAGTGCATCTGTGATTTATCTAGAGGACACATTTATCAGGCTTCTCTTGTCTTCTTCTTTCACAGCGATATATTGCAGAGTGAATTTCTCAATGAACCTAAAGATGACCTAGAAGAACGTGAAGCAGCAATCAAGCTTCGAAAAAAAATTGAAGAGCAGGAGTTACTGCTAGAATTCCTTTTGCTTATGCAACAAAGAAAGCAGGAAGCTGCTCATAAGCTGCAAGATACTATTTCGTTTTTGTGCAGTGATATTGAACAAGTTATGAGGCACCAAACTAATTTCAAGAAAAAGATTGGGTCACGCACAGATCTTGTGAAGGACAATCATTTGCCATTAAATCTCCCTTCAATGCCTCCTGTCAGGAATACTGATTCTGCTGGTTTGGGATCAAGGAAACGATTTAGGCCAGGAATTTTGACCCATGATATAGAAGCATGCGGTGATAATCTCGATGACTGTGAGAAGTCGAATCTAGACAATGAAAATGAACAAGGTGTACTTTTTAAGAGTTCTCGATTAATGAAGAACTTCAAGAAATTGGAGTTGGCATATTTTTTGATGAGAGGTAGAGTAAACAAGCCATCAAGGCAGTTTGTTAAACACTCGTCAATAAGTAGCGATGGTAGGGGGTCAGTAGTTTTGACTGAAAGAAGTTCAGTTAATAATTTGGCTTCAAAAGAGAGTTGCAATGATAATAGACAAGGTGGGTGGATAAGTCCGTTCCTGGAGGGTTTGTGCAAGTATCTATCCTTTAGCAAGTTAAAAGTCAAGGCAGACTTGAAGCAAGGAGATCTATTGAATTCCTCCAACTTAGTATGTTCTCTCAGTTTTGATCGCGATGGAGAATTTTTTGCCACAGCTGGTGTTAATAGGAAAATTAAAGTGTTTGGATATGACTCAATCGTGAACGAAGACCGTGATATTCATTACCCTGTTGTTGAAATGGCTAGCAGGTCGAAACTAAGCAGTGTTTGTTGGAATCGTTACATCAAAAGTCAAATTGCTTCAAGTAATTTTGAGGGTGTAGTGCAGGTAATTGATGCCATAATTTTTATCCACCTTTGGGATTCTATTATTTTGTGGTCATATTGTTGTATGATGTGTCTAGGTATGGGATGTCACAAGAAGTCAAGTGGTCACTGAAATGGGAGAACATGAGAGGCGCGTATGGTCCATTGACTTCTCATCAGCAGATCCTACAATTTTGGCTAGTGGGAGTGATGATGGTTCAGTTAAGCTCTGGAGTATCAATCAGGCAATTCTATTTTTGCACTTGGTGGATGTCAGCTTTGAAACTAAACGTACTACAGTAATCTAATTGCATGCTAACGATATTTATCTGGAATGTTGATAATTTGTTCCTTACTTGGGTTGCTACTGCAGGGTATAAGTATCGGAACAATCAGAACAAAAGCCAATGTCTGCTGTGTACAGTTTCCTGTGGATTCTGGTCGGTCCCTTGCATTTGGTTCAGCTGATCACAAAATTTATTACTATGATATGCGGAATATAAGAGTACCTTTGTGCACCTTCACTGGACATAACAAAACTGTGAGTTACGTCAAGTATATAGACTCGAGCACTCTTGTTTCTGCATCCACTGATAACACCTTGAAGCTCTGGGATTTGTCCATGTGCACATCCCGGGTTGTTGATTCTCCTGTCCAGTCCTTCACGGGCCACATGAATATCAAGGTACCAATTTTACTTGTGTACCTTTGATCACATATTTTAAAGTTTTTCCATATGCACTGGTAAAAAGGTAAATAAATTCTCACTCACTCAGAGTCATGTATTAATTAGGAAACAAGTGACTGTAGGCTCCAGTTTTTGGTTTTGGCTCAAATGGAAGCTATATTGCGTTTGGTTTATTGCTTTTTCTTAAAAAAAAAATTGAATGGAATGAGAATGGAAGGTGGAAAGGAATCCTAATAGGAACTTCTGATTATCTTATTTGGTATAGTTTATGGAATGGATGGTTAAATCATTAGTTGGTGCTCAAGCATTGCTAAATCTTCCTCTCTTTCTACTGAACTCTTCTCTATGAACGGAAAGATCTGTTTCCATAAGGGGGAAAAAAGAAAAAGAAAAAGAAAGAAAAACAGAGTTTTTACATCTTCAAGTCTGAATGTTGGTGCCAAAGCGAGATTAGCTCACTGGTAATTGGCATGACCTTCCATCTTAGAGGTTCCCCCATACCCACAAATGTTGTACTAAAAAAAAGAAGTCTGAATGTTGGTGACAGCGTTATTATACAATCAGGCTTCACTTTGTTTTCCCTGCTAGACTTCATGCTCTCTACCCTTCTCAAGTGGAAATCTGAGGTCATTACTGAATCCTAAAGAAATAGGAGAATTTTCTAAAACAATTGTTGGAAGATTAGAGAACTATGGGATGCAGTTGTTTCCCGATGAAGTACTTTAGGAGTTTGTAAGCATTCTCCTTTGATTACTTCGAATAAGAAACTATTTTATTGTTTATTTATTTATTTATTTTTATGTTTTTAAAGAACTACATTTCCTAAATATTAAATTACAAAAGAGGGGGAGGAAAGGCATCTGATTGGTACAAAGAACATATAATTAAGGCCAAGAGAGGGCACAAAAAAAAAATTGTCTAAGGAGTGGAAAGTTACTCGGCCTGAACGTTGAAGTTCATCGTTCCTCCCACAAGCCAAAGATTCCAAAAGAAGGCTCTTATAAATTGTACCCAAAAGATCTTTTCCTTGTTGAAAGGATGAGACCCCACCCAAAGGTTCTGTGTTATTTATGGAGGAGAGAAGGATCATAATCTATTTGCAAAGGCGTGGCTATGAAAAATTCTGTTTGTGTTCTGCTGATAGAAATTGGTAATGGCTATGATCAAATGAAGGAAAATTCGAGCCCTTATCTCTCCTTACCGTAAGACTCTGGTTACAAGAAGCATCATATTCCCTTAAATTATATCACAGCTTTGACCAAATTCTATCGGCTGCCTCATTCCTGCACATGATGAATACAGTAATTTTATTAAATATCTATTGACAGTCAAATTATTTGATGAATTTCCACTACTTAAAACCTAAATTTTTATGGTTAATGTTAATTAGAGCAAGTGAGATCCTCCTGAAGCGTTTCTTTCCTCATGCCGATGAAATTGACCAATGACATGAAATCAAGCATCATGTGAGACTGAGAGGATGTTTCAAGAAAATAGATTAGAGTTTATCCCAAGTTAAAGAGCTGACTTTTGGTGTGAAAAAGATTGTGAGGATCTTCAATGAAAAAGATTTGGTTTTATTTAATGCTCTTTATTGGTGTAAATGCTACAGACCTTTTAAAAGATTATAGTGTTTCTTCTTTAATTTTTAGTTGGAGATCTAACTTGGTGGTAATTTCATTCATCAATGAAATTCTTTGTTTCTAATTTTTTTTCTTGGAATTGATGATCATTTACCAATATCTAGTCATTTAATATCAATAAGTGCTGTTGGTAGTTATAATTATCAGTGTAAATAATTAACATATATGATTACTTACATTTGTCAATAGAGTGGTGGTTCGTGGAGAAATAAGTGGAAGGTGTGTGTATATATATATATGTATGTATGTATGCATGTATGTGTATATATATTTTTGGGTTTGGTGCACATAAGTATCTTTGTTCATTAGAAGTCAAAACATCAACAAATCAAACTATGAAATGCATCCTTTACTTTCCACCCTTTTCACCATCCGAAGCAGTATTTGGTTTTACTTATATTTATTTGCTATACCTTCCATTTGAAAATAAAAGCCTCTTACCCTGCGAAAAACACTGAAGTTGATGAATAGCTGACGGCCCATTTAAATTTGTATTGCAGAACTTTGTGGGGCTGTCCGTCTCTGATGGTTACATTGCTACAGGTTCAGAGACAAATGAGGTTAGTTTTTGCATCTCTTTTTTTGTTTATTGCTAAAAACTATTACCTTCAATTTTAGATAATACTACCTCAATCTCATCCCTGGTCGCCACCTATGATTCAATCTGCATTTTATAGGCTTCTTCCTTGATTGTTAATTTCTCAAAACTGCATCTAAGAAATCTCTGTCCATCCATTCTTGTTAGGACAAGCTTTTAGGGGGTGTTTGGCCCACCAACTTCATAAGTCAGTGTTAACTAACACAACTTCAACAACATTCACTATTGCAATTTGCATATTTATCGAGAAACTCTATCTTCCCCTCTTTCTCTATCCCTCTCTCAAATGTTCCCCAACTCCAAATTGAACACAAGCTTTTTAACTCCAATATATTAACTCAAGATCTCTGAACTTCAGAGCCCCAAACAACCCTTTATATTGGCCTATGCTCAAGGGTCCTATTCCGTTCACAACGTTGTGACTTTTAATCTAGCAATAAACACTCTTCAATGTGAAGTTACGAGCACATAAAGTTGCATATGGGTTCTCTCTAGATCAAAGATGACCCCTTCCCAATGCCCTTCTCTTTTTCCACTTTATGAATCGTTGCAGTAATGGAGAAATGTGCATTATCACTGTATCTGATTTTCAATTGCTGTTTTTGATGAATTGTTATCTCATTAGCTCTTGGAATATGTTTTTCTATTCCCTGGATTAGGTTTTCATTTACCACAAAGCCTTTCCAATGCCAGCATTGTCGTACAAGTTTCAAATGGATCCTCTTTCGAATCATGAAATGGACGAGTCTGCACAATTTATCTCTTCGGTTTGTTGGCGAGGCCAGTCGTCTTCATTAGTAGCTGCAAACTCAACTGGGCATATCAAAATTTTGGAAATGGTTTAGAGAGGGGCAATGCTTTAAATAAGGGTAACTGTTTGCAGAAAAATTGAGGCAGAGAAATATGTTGTATACCCGAGAAGCTTGTGCAGCTATAGCTTTTTACAAAGGTTAGATCTTAATATTAAGCAACAATAATTTGGCACTATATCAGAGTGGGTGGGGGCTTTTGTTTGGAAGAGATTGGTCTTGTTCAAGTCTGTAGATAGAAAGTCAAAGGGGGTAAGAAGAGAAAGACAAAGAGAAAGAGATAGAGAGAGAGAGATGTGGGGTTGGGTTGATATCCCTATTCATGTATAAATTGAATGCAAAATCATTTAAAGCAATTCAGTATATGGTAGTCTTGCATATCTCTCGCCCTTGAAAGAAAATTATTCAATGTCATTGTCACAGTGAAATCTCTTCTATGTTCATTGTTGTATTTATAAACTAAACTTAAAATCTGTCTACTTTTCTGAATCAAGTTTTAAATACTAAATTGCTCATGCATCTAATGACTTCTTCAGACAATTGCTCTCATTCTATATTAAATAAATATTTTTCACTATGTCTAAAATGTAGATATTCTCTCTAAATTTTATTTTATTATTCTATTCTAGCGACTCTAAGTCTCTTCAAATATTATATATGAAATATATGATATATTCCAAGATTTAGATATGGACATATAGGTGCATTTTTCACTTCATGAGGTGCATTTTTTACTTTATGAAAATTTAAATTATAATATATGAAATATATGATATATTCCAAGATTTAGATATAGACATATAGGTGCATTTTTCACTTCATGAGGTGCATTTTTTACTTTATGAAAATTTAAATTATAAAGTCAAATCTCTCAGGTTAATTTTATTGCTTAGTTGATAGGATAACTTTAAATCCTTATTGAAACTTGTTTTACATAATGCCACACATGTAAAAGTATCATGTATAAAAAAAATATATCATTCTTTTTGTCATAAATCTTCTTGTATGTAAGTTAACTTGTACGCATTTTAGATTTTGTCATGATAAGGATGTTGTCTGAGTAGTTCTTTCACTTAATATAATAAACGTAGGAGAGATTAAAACTTCAACTTTATTAACTTTTTTTTAAAATTTTTAATTTTAATGTTAATTTTATTTCTTGAGAAAAGCAAAACAATAAGAAAAAGAACACATTACGAAGGAACAATAAGGTGTTTGTCCTTATTGACAAGTCTAAGAAGCCTACTAACAAAATTGCTTGTCCATAAAAGAGAGCAAGTCTCCTCCATTGTGCAACAAGACAAGTCATCGACTATCATGTTTTCCTTTCTTTTTCCTATAAAAAGTTCCACAATCAACTTTTAATCAACTTTTTTTTTTTTTTTTTTTTTTTGATTGTATCTTTAACTTTCAGAAATTATGGAATTAAATATTTTATTTATATCTTTACGCATAAAATATTATTATTTTTGCTAGGTCAAAAATTTATAAAATACTCATTTTAATCATATAAAATTTATTTGGTTGAGAATAAATTTCAAAGTTGTTAAAAATGAATAAATTAAATAAAAAAAACAAATAAAGAATTTTTCCACAAAGAATTCGATTCTCACATGGAATTCCCGCCACAATCCCCATCAAGAGTCACGCGGGGATGAGGATTGAAATAGGAGGCAAAGAACAGGGATGGGGGAGCCTTCCCCGCCCTACGACATCTCTAATGCTTGTAATTTAATGTAAGACCATAACTATGTCAACTGTTAATTACTTAGTGTTTATGCTTAATCAAATTTTAAATTAACTAGCTTAGATAACTAGAATGTAAGAGTCATGATAACTTTTTTCATCATTCTTTTCCAAATTGTGAAACAAATTTTGTTTTCCTACATAAAAAAGAGGAATATAGAAACATAAGAAATCACAATCCTTTGACCTCATTTGTAAAAATGAAATGCAATAAGCAAAATGAAAAATAAAAAGGGAACGTAAATATTACTAAAGAGACGGGACAAACGTATGATCAACATGCACTCCTTTAGTAACATTTTCATTACTTATTTCAGAATTGCAAAACATGTTCATGTTTCTTTAAACATAAAGTGAATATGACAAAAAAGAAGTTATTATCAAACATGTTTGTTTCTCATTTAACAAATGAAAAGACAATGAACCAAATGAGAAACAAGAAACAAAATGGTGTCATGAATATTATCCAACGATAACAACTATGATCAGAGAATCATAAGTGACTTGGAAACAAAGAATTCCAAATTTTTATCTTTTACCTTCATGAATCAATATTTCTTCCAGCTAAGACTATTTACACTGATCTTGACCTACTTTAGCAGCCAAAGTTAGCTTGGTTATGAGGTGGCTAAGCCTCTTAGCTCCTGGCCCTGGCATGATCTTCAATGGGTTTCCAACTTTTGTGCATTTAGGCTTCCCAGAGCACCATCCACCAGGGGTAAAACCCCCTTTATCATTACGTCCCAGTAGCTCCTGATCAATCTTGTCCAGCACCGGGTTGTCTCGCCTAAACTTCCGAGCGAAGGCAGCACCGCTGGCTATCATCTTTTCAGTGTCGTTAATGGTGAGGGCGTGAGGATGCTGTCGCGGTGGCACGTCCCAAGAGATGTAATGCAAGTCATGGTTAACTGTAGTTTTTGCAAACTCAGGCTCATTGCAGATCACAGTGTGAAAGTAGCCTTCTGGAGAGGAAACAAAGTTCGTGTAGTACATGAGAAGTGTTCTAGGAAGGTTGTCCCAACCCCAGACGAGATACTCTACAAAGGAACGAGATAGAACCATCCATGCGGATCCTGGTAAAAGAAAAAGCAAAGAACTTAAAGAAAAAGACATGCAAGAACTCGTTTCATAACATTTCTGTTTCTAAATCAACTAAAAGCATTCAAATTCAGTAGATTAGAATGTTTGATCTGTTATCTCATCACAAACCAGTGAACAACTTGAATGCTGTGGGCAGAGCTCGTGGTGGGTTAACCCAAAAAACATCTGATTTGGTTGTTTTGTATAATCCAGGATCTATCATCAATGGCATTGCTCGTTTAGTCCTGCAGAAGAAATTCAAATATTGACTCATTTCACCATCATAGGGCGGGAAAGAGAGAGAGAAGAAGAAAATGCTCACGCTTTCCATCCTAACTTGCTTGTGTGTTCAATGAAGTTCAAATTTCTATCTAGTGGTGAGAATGTGTGAAGAAGATCTGTAAGTAGCACCAAAATTTTTCCTCGTTAAATCACACCAAAGCAAGAAAAGGAAAGAAAATAGATACATTGGTGATTTCAGCTACTCAAGCTTCTATGTTCTAAACCCTCCAACCTTGTTTCATATGTTGAAAGAGAATGAAGGAAGCACTTCTCAACCTTATGCCTATCTATTTGTTCGACCAATGACAAAAATATTCAACCGGGTCTTGGTTCACTGCTTGAACTCTCAATCAATTGATGGTAGAGTGGCTAACGAGATCACAAGCAAGAAAAGTTCACTGGTGCAAGCACAGGGGCTTGTATGTTGCCAAAATTTCAATTAAACGATGGAAATGGGACTGACCGTCTTGAGTGATGAGAGGGTAGTCTGAGGCACTGAGGTTGATAAACCAATCCCAGTCATTGCTTCTTTTAAGAAGTATAGCACAAGCATGGAGGGTATTAGCCACCATTGTTGGTCCTCTGTAAGTAACCATATTTGCTTTGGTGATCATGAAAACATTCCCAATCTCAGCAAAAATGGACTCATTTGCCACTCTTGAAGCAAGCTCCAACCTCTCCCTTGGAGGTGACTCGAGGTCCAAATGAACAACATATTGATTCAATGGATGGTAAAGTGCTTTGAGAGTTCTCCATAGCTTCTCTAAGTCGCCTTTCGATCCCGAAACCAAGTAAGCAAACCGTGGAATCATAGATGCAGGGTTCAGCGGTGGCAGAGGCTGCAGCGATCTCCCAACTTTCCTCTCAGCAAACAATGCTGCATTAGTTTGGTTTGTGGGCATTGGAGATGGGAACATTGAGAAGATTGAATTGATTGTGTGGAGAGAAGAGATTAGACCCATGTTGAAGGAAGTGGCAAGGAGGAATATACATATTAGAGAGCTTATCACAAGAGGAAATACCCATTTCTTCTCTAAGATGAGATGCCCCATAGCAGAATGTTATCATAAGTTCTTGCAGATCAAAATCTCATCTACTTGAGCTTTTGCTACTCCAATCAAGAGCCTTTAATAAAACAAGCAAATGACATTTAGACTTTACAAGAAACTGATCAAATGAACAGAAAATTGCTGAAGAAGTACACTAAAAAAAAGGCACCAATATCTAGCATTAACATTTATTTTCACAAAGTAACAAGAGTTTTCTTTATTGAAACAGAGTGAAACAAGTCCAAATAACATCAATTTTGGCCAAAACTCAGCTAAAATGACCATATAAACCTATCATTGTCATCTGATGAATACAATTAACAAGACAGAAAAATGTTTGAAAAACAAAGAGGATGCACTAACACATCTCTCTCTCTCCAAAGTCTAGGAACCCAAATCAATGAAACAGTAACAAACCCTAATCTGTACACTCAGTAACAGGCAGCAGATTCAATTGAACATTCATATAACAGACCACCAACATGTGAAGAAGGCTAAAACATCAATCAGAATCCCAAAACAAGCACGACCCAGATAATAAAATCTATTTATCAAATCAACCCAGTTACCCAAATCCAAAAAGAAACTCAAACCATTCGCAATATCAGAGGTACAAAACAAAAACAGAGCAGAGTATTGTTACATAACAAATAAGAATAAACAAAAACCATAGAATACCCAGAAATGGTAGCACCAGTGAGACCAGAAAAAGAGCAGCAATCCGAATCAAACCCAGAAGAGAATCAAAACTGGGGGAACAGAAGAAGAAGAAGATGATGATGAAAGAATAAAAGAAGCAGAAGGCGACATGGGTTTGGTGTACGCACGTCCAGGGAATAAGGAAGAATATTATAAAAAAGAAAAGGAAAAAAAAAAACGATTGTTGGGATTTTGGACTGAGCAACAGAAGGTGAAAGTCAGAGATGGAAAAATAAAATAATGAGGAGAAAGAGATGGGAATTGGGGTCAGCCATTTCTGTTATGGTGTAGCTTTCTTTGGGATCTTGACCAAGACAACGGCTACTTTCCCAACCATTATTGGTTTGCTCTTTTAATTCTTTTTTCATATATTAAATTGGTTAAAATACTATTTTATCTAAATTGGTTAAATAATAATAAAAATTTTTAATGGTAAATATGTAATAAAAAATTTTGAAAAAAAAAAAACATCAATAGTAAATTAGTCCTATCAACTATATTTAAGATTTATTTTTAAGTATATGAACTAAAATTGAACGTTTAAGAGTATATATACTAAAACTAAATAACTCTCAAAGTATAGTGACCAAAATAATATTTTAACCTATATTATTTTACGTATAGTCGTTATTATAGGAATCAAGCCCAAAATATTAGGAGATATAACATAATGTAAAAGAAATTTGTAGATATAGCAAAATTTAGATTTAGCTCTCGAAGTCTATTAGCAGGAGTCTATGGCTCTATCACTAATAGAAGTCTATCAATGATAGAGTTTATCGTGAATAGATTTTGCTATATTTTCATTTTTTTTAAAAAAAATATTGCTATACATTTAATTATTAGCCCTAAAAATGCTACCAAATGTAATTACCCTTTATTTTATTTCATTCTTTTTATTTTATCATCTTCTTTAAAAAAAATGAATGTACCGACTTTCAATTCCATTGGATTGCAACTGTGTCAAATAGCTCGATAATTGACATGACCATTCACCCTAGAGGTTAGAAGTTCAATCCCTCATCTCCACATTTGTTGTACTAAAAAAAAAATATTACACCCCAAACTTAATTGAGTGTATAATATTAACCTCAAACTTGAAAACGTATTGCAATTTTATTCCCTAATAGTTTTTTTGTTGAAAAAATCGTTAAAAGGTATTATCATATATTTCTAATGAACTATAAAACATATTTGAGTACACATATGACAATATTTTTAAAAAATGTTGTTAGAGCTAAATATTTGTTAATATGTGTGTTTTGATAAAGTTATTCTATGATTAATTCGTGCATTAATCAAAGCTTGATGTTATTGAAATTTATGGATTTTAGGGGTTTTTTTTTTTTTTTTTTTTTTCTAAAATTTTGATGGCACCATTTAACTAAATATAGGGTTCAATTTGGGGACATTGAAAGGGTAAAGATGTATACATTGTGAGTGTGTAACAAGTTTAGGGGTAGGTTTGAATTTTTCTTCTTTTTTGTAATAAAGAAAAAAAAAGGTTAAGATGGTATATTATTTTAATTTAATTTATATACTATTAAAGTTAGTTTTGGACGGAGAACATTATTACTTTGTTTAAAAAATATTCTTGAACTTTCAATTTTTTTTAATAACATCTTTAAACTTAAATAAGAAAAAAATAATAAAAAATACGCTTATCACTTATCACTTGTGTAGGGATAGAAATCGTTAGTACATTGTTTTTTGACATTTCAAAAATTGCAGTACTAACCTTAACCTTTCGAAAGAAAAGTTGAAAATGTCTTTGTCATTAGTATATAAACCAAAATCATCTATCTACACCCTACCACCTCCCTCCATCATTTCCTCTCCTTCCTCCCCTTAAAGTTGTGAGTTATGTTGTGTTGTTGCAAAATTAGTCTTAACAAGTAATGTTGTTGCAAAAGGCTAAGAATACCCATACAATTTTTAAAAGTTCGAAGGCATTTTTTGAAAATGAGGTTCTAATTATTTGTGTCCATACATGTTACAGTAAGGGTATTTTTTTAAAAACATTTTTCTTTATATTTAAGGTATTAATGAAACTTCTAAAAGTCTAGTGGTATTTGTAAAACAACTAATGGTTTTTATCCAAAACTAACTATAAAAGCATTTTTTAAAACCATTTTGTAAAGTTTAAGGGGATATTTCGATGCTAAGTTCGTTTTTATAGTATATAGTTATTAGTTTATTGGCTTCAATAGTCTATGGATTGTAATTGTTTGTTTTTTTGGTGTAGACTATTTTAGTCTAGGTTATAATAGTCTATGTCTAGGTTGCATGTTATTTTAGTCCCGAATTGAGTTTTTTCTTTATTATAGAAGTAATGATACATTTCATATCATATTTTGTCAACCAAATAAATTAACCAAACTTATTTCTTACTTTGTGAATAGCTCAACTAAATAAAACATATATTTGTAATGAAGAGATTAAAAACTTTAGGAACTCAAACTTGTACAATTATTAAAATTGGGCTTTAAACTTATAGATTCATAGGATTTTGGCCCTCAAACTTTTAATTAGTTACATAATGGTTGAAAATGGGTTTTTTTTTTAAATTAAAATTTTCGTTTGTAAATAAGAGTTTAGTTTCTTCGTCCATACAACTAGATAAAAATCTGAAAAATAATAATTTCCTTATATTTATTATTTGTCATTTTCTACCATTCATATACCAGTTTTAAGGGCTAATTTTAACAATTATAGTATAAAGTTTGAAAATATATTTAATTTAATTGATCTCACTTTTTAAAAGAACTAAATTGCAAAAAAAAAAAAAAAAAAAAAAGGAAAAGATACATTTTTTATCCATAGGTTTTGAGTATAGTTTCCATTTGACCCTATGTTTCAAAATGTTATACAAGTTGATCTAAAAATGTTTTTATGCACAAATTTGTTTGATTTACTATAATCAAAGTGTTTATATTAATGTCATATTACAATAAAATAAGATTATTAAATACTGTGAACTTGTCACTGGAGGTGTTCATTAGAGTTGGCCATCGAAGTGAGCCGTTGAGCTAGTTGTAAGAGATATGGATGTTGCTTAAATTGAGAGTCAAAGGTGGTCTTCGCTAGAGTTGACTGCCAGAGGTATTTGTTAAAACTAGTTAATGGAGGTGGTCATCATCATGGGACGTTGGAGGTGGTCATTGTCAAAATGAGGATCGAAGGTAGCCTTTGTTATAGTTGGTCACTATAGTGATCATTGAAGTTGGTTATGTTAATTACGTCGAACTATGTTAGTTATTTTAATCACTAATAGTAAATAATTTTATTATAGCAAAACAATAGTTAAAATGTCCCTACTCAATATTACTAATAATTTAATACAGAGTTTGGAGGGTTTTTTTTTTTTTTTCTTTTTTTCTCCAATATAATTTAATGTTTGTCATGGCCTCATGGGTAATAATCGGTGGGTTTGGGAGTGATGAAGGGATAGAGGAATAGTTTCGTCATTTGGAAGGTCAAATTATCCAACCATTGGCCTCTTAACAACCGTCTGATCTAAAATATGAACGGAATAAGAAAGTAACGGCCAATAGTAATGTACGTAGTGGGACCCATCGGAAAGCGACGCGTGGCAACTTATGGGCCTAAACCGTTTTCAAATCCGCGTACGGGGCGCAGCCCATAGGATAATTCCCAATCAATGGGATAAATTGCATTTGTTTTTAATGTTTTCCAAACATCAAGCTCAATATATAGATTTTTCTAGTAATATAAACCTGAACTATATAATAGTTTATTTGGAATAAGTTTTTTAAAACGTATTTTATTGGTAACTTTGGAAAAAATCAATAATCTAGAGTGTGGCCAGTATACATGGGTGAACAATCGTGTGTGTTATTATTTTAAAATTTCTTCAATAAAAATACTAATCTTTTAAGAATGCTTTTTATTTACTAATTTTCAAAAAAAAAAAAAATTGATCATTTAAAATAATTCAAGAAACTACCCTAAACACATATTAAATTGCTAATTTTTCTTAGGTAGTTACAGGAAAAAAAAATTAATTTGGTTGAAAAAACAAAATGTTTCTTCCTAATTTATTTCAAACACACTCAAAGTATCAAATTTTTAAATTAATGAAATTATATTAAATAATATGTGACGAGATCAATTAAAAAACTAGTGGAGATCCAAAGATGCAATTAGAATCATTTTAATAATTAGTAAAGAAGTTAAATTTGAACTTAGTAGATAGATATTTTAAGTCATATGTAATATTGTATATTATACCCATATTTTTTTCTCTCGACTAAATTGTTTTTATTGAATCTCTTAGCTCAATTTTTCATATAAAATAATACAAGTAAGTATACGATATTTTAATTGAACTATTTGAATTATTGAAGAGAGTTGATGAGCCTAAGTGAATAACTATTGTCTTGTTGCAAATTTACTAGGTAATTGCTTTGAATTAGCTTGTTCGTACTTCCTAGCCACTGAAGTTAGTGTTATCTCTTACGTAGGAGTTATGTGTGTGTGTGTGGTAGTGGCCTAATGGATTAGTGGTGTGTACTAGCAAGAGAAATTTTGAAGGTAGTGCTATACTTCTCTAGTGGGAATGATTGCAAAAGTTAGATGATAAAATAAAATTCAATTTCTAAGGACTTAGACCATATATTTATGTTGGCATTTGTGTGAAAGGTAGGGAGAAAACAAATAATAGCTTCAATTTTGATAAATATTATGATTATAATGAATAAATATAAATTGAACAATTCAATAACTAAAATAAACGAGGCGAATATGTACTGTCGAATTTTTCGGAATATCGTTTGTTTGTACTAAAAAGTATCATAATAATAATAAAAAATTATATTTAAGTTACGAATCTATCACCATTTTAACTAAAGTAGACTAACTCTAATATTACATTCAAAATAATCAAATATATTCACTAACAATAGATGTTATTTATATTAATTTATATCTATAAAAGTTGAAGTTTGTTTCAAAATTACACTTATACAGTTTTGTCATTAAATTCATGAGATTAACCTCCAACAAAGAAGACAACGTTAACTATCATTGACTTAAGTTCGTTCTGGAAAAAAAAATCTATTTTCTCGTACGGAAGCAAATACACGAATACAACTTTGAACCATACATATTATTTTCCTTTCTTTCAATTTTATGCTCCAATTTTTACTATTTTATTTATAATTTTATGTTAAAATAAAACTTTTTAAATTTGGGTACAATTGAAAAAATAAATAAGAAAATCTAGCACGCGAGTATGTATCCAAAATGATATATATATATTTATATATATAAATATTTTCTTTTCTGAAAAGAGAAAGAAAAGAAAATCCAAGTTAAGGGTATTATAGCGGTAGGATTTGTCAATGTGTCCTTGTTAAGGGCTACCGGAAATCCACGTGTTAACACGTGGGGAATTAAATTGACTCATTGAGGGAGACAGAATTATGATACAAACTAGAAAATGCAAGGGCATTAAAGTCATTCCACATTTGTGGTGGCCCGCATCTTGAAGACAAAACTGCTCAGTTATCACCTCGCAGTGCAAGCCACGCGCCTTTTAAGTTTTGCGTTTGCCCAAGTACCTTAGCGTTTTCCTTCATGTTAATTACTTTCTACTCCCTGAATTTTTAAAATATAACTGTTTAGTCCTCATATTTTTTTAGAATATGTTTATAAAAGTTTCTAAAACGATTTTTTGTTATTATTTCTAATCGTTATGTGATATTTTTAATAAACTATTTTGCCTTTTATAGTGACCCACACCCGTTTTTCTCTTCTTAAATAAAATTTATTTAGTGGTATGTATCAAATAGATTTACAAACTTCTTTTAGGAGTGTTGAATAAGTTTCTAATTTTATGTCATTAATCATAAACCTATTTAACATTTTACAACTTTTAAAAATACCAAATTTGTAGTTTAACCTAAAATCTTTGTCAATATCTCGTATCAATTACCGCGGGCTATTTTTATTTTGATTTTTCTGAATTATGTTTCCTTTTTTAAATATAGTTACATATATATAGTTTAATAATTAAAAATACATAAATATTTCAAAATAAAAATAATTACAAAAATAAAGAGTAAATCATCCAATTTTGAGAGGTAATATTTACCCATTCTTGTATTTCTAAAATGTATATTTTGATTTTTATACTTTTAAATTTAGTTTTGGTTTGTCTATATATTTTAAAAATATTTATTTTGATTTTTATGACTTTAAAAATGATTATTTTAGTTCCTTTATTTTATTTTTATTTTATTTCAATAGACAAAATAATCATTTTTAAAAGTATAAAAATAAAAATGAACAAAAAAAAAAAAGTTAAAAGTAGGAGCAAATAACTGAAATTAATCAAATTTAATTATGCAATAATTAATATAGATGCTTTGAGAGTACAATAAATTATGTTCCTCACTCTCTATTGTCTACTCACATATCTCCTTTTCTTTTATTTTTGTTTTGTGAGTTATAATATAAATAAATTATTTTAAATAACAAAATTACATAAAATATTTATAAATAATAATAAAATATCACCGTTTATTTATCTTTAATAAACCATCTTATAATAAATGTATTTTAATATTTTTTACTTTCTAAATTTTAAATTTGATTTTAAAATATCAATATATTTTTGTTTTATCACTTGGTTTGTTTCTAAATAGCAATATATTTTTGTTTTATCACTTGGTTTGTTTCTAAATAGTTATGCAAGTTATTTATTTTGGAGGTTCCGTCCTATGCCTATTTAAAAAATATATATTTTTTAAAGCGGTAGTTGAGTTAATAAAATTCTTGAAAAATATATATATATTTTTTATACAACGACAACGGAATGAGAATGAACATTCAAGGGGAAAAATCATTTCAATTATTATTTTTTGGAAAAAAAAAAAATCTTGAAAACACGTTTTTTTTAGGTTAAGAATATTGTAAACAACTTTTTTATGCTTCCTATGCAGATATTAAATTAAAAATTTTAAGATGTAAGATTACTATAAAAAAAAATGAAAACTTTAATAAATCTATATTATTTTATCATTTCATGTTTTAAACTTAAATCTTTTTTGATAAGTTATATTTTATTGTACAATAATAATTCTACAAATTTTATGACATAACATACATTCATAAATTAATAGTTGAGATTCACATAATATTTACTTGGTAACTCTAACTACTTTTGGTTAAAAAAATATCTTAAAAAAATACATAATATGAGTAGTTAATTTTGAATTAAAGTTTTTTTTCCTAAATTTCTATAAGTGTTAAAATTGAACTCACACATTTAAAATAATTGTAAAAATTGAACACAAATGATACAAATTGAACCCTTAAATTTTAAAATTAAAAATTTAAGAGTCAAGCTTATGTTGCTTAAGAAAAATAATAACATTTTGTGTATTTTTAAAATACACATTTATGTTAGTGCATATTCTGAACTTAAAATTTATAAATATACCATTTTTAAGACATCAATGACTTCCCTAACCTCTTCCCACATATTATTTGAACTAAGAAAAAGTTGCAACTTCAATAAGCGCACATATATATATATATATATGTGTGTGTTAGTTAATTAAAAGAATTTACACATTCTTTTGGAGTATCTAAAACCAGTTTCATCATTGGTTCTAACAATTTTTTTTATTAAAAAAAATACCCAATAAAATTTCAAAACTACAAAAATGTAGTTTATTAAGGAAAAAGAAATATGCTTTTGAAATGAGCCAAGGTATCAAAATTATTTGTTAGGTGCGAAAATAGGAAAAGTCAATTTTATTATGATGGTACCATTAATAATTTTCAAGTAACTGATGGTCTTGATTCCATCACACTAAAAGTCAACTTTATTATTAACTTTTTTTTTAAATCTCATTTAATATTAACTATACCATAAAAAAAAAAAAAATTCTTAATTTAAATTTTCATTATCATGATTATTCATAGGAAATTAAAAATAAGGAAGGAAATCTGTAAACGCCATAAAAAAAAAAAACCCTACCGTCTTTTTAATTATTCTACATTAACCTTTTTTCCAACTATTCACTTTAGAGAAATTATAAAAATCTTGGAAACTTTATCATTTATTTAATAAATATCTATAAACTTTCATAAACGCTTCAAAAACAACTTTGAAATAAAAATTATTTAGAACATTAGATGGTGATTGAAAATTTAGACTAAGGCATTATTTTAGATTATTATCACACAACTCTAGTAATAATGAGGTTTCTTTATTATTTATAATTTACAAATATTGTTAACTAATTTTTTGAGAACATTTCTAAATGACCCTACTTTTCATATTACCTCGTGATTAATTACATCTACAAGGAAATAAACGAACCTAAATCTACAAGGAAATAAACGAACCTAAATCTCAATTTATGTTTGAAATTTTAAGTACATTTTTTTGCTCAAGTAGGGGGTTGGGGAACAAACAACTCCACCATTTTTTTGAAATGTCTTTAAAAAAAGATTTATATTTCAATAGTAATTTTGAAGTGTTTATAAAAGCAACGGGTAATATTATAACTTTTGAGAATAGAGGGCTATTTTTAAAATAGGTAAAAGTTAACGGGTATTTATTATAATTTAACATTTAATTTAATTCAAACTCTCATCACAATCTCAATCTAAATATATTTGAAATCCAAACGAAAATCTAAAAGTAACAATAATTCTGATACGATTCTTTTAAAACAAAAAAGAAAGAGTAATTCAACACTTCACCAGTCTATCCGCGGAAAAAAGGATGTGTATAATTCTCAGAGACTAAACAAAGATTACATTTTTATTTTTGTTTAATAATGGATTATGAAAACCATGAAACAATTTTTTTTCTTCTTTTTTTCCATAAAAAGACGATAAATTTGTCTGAGCCCATGAGAAGAATATGAAGCAGAAAAAGGAGAGTGGAACAAAAATTAAAAATGGACGAAAAAGAAAAAGAAAAAGAAAAAAGAAAAAAGAAATGGAAAAAGGTCATTAAATTCATAGCGAGCGAGCAAACAAATACCTACCCTGTGAAAATTAATATATAGAAGGACTAGTCTCTTCCATTTTTTCTGTTCTTCTTCTGTATCTTTCTCTCTCACCCCCTCTATTTTGAAGAGAGAGAAGTTGTTTGAGATTAAAAATAGAGGTCGAGATCTGGGTCTGACCCATTTCTTTCTTTTTTCCTTTCTGGGTTTTGTCTAAATTCGGAATTCGAGATCCCTTCGTTCAAAAAGGGCCGTCTTCTTCTTCCTCTACCTCTTCTTCTTATTTATCCGCTTCCATTACTGGTAATTATTATTTCTTTTATTGGGTTTTTTTCACGTTTCTCTCTTTGTCTCTTCATTTCTGTGAATTGGGAATTTCCGATTCTCTTTTTAGACACCCTTTTCTTGTTTGATTTCATATGATTAGGTTCGATCTTTCACCATCTGATTGTTGTCTTCTGTTATTTCATCAGCTTTCCTTCTTTTGAATCCCTTTTTGTGGGCTTTTTTTCCCATCTGTGATTCTTGAATCTAAGGAGAATTTCCATGGGGTTGTTTCATGGTTTTTTTTTTTATCGTTGTTTGGATGTTTCTTTTTGCATTGTTAATTCAGAGATCTGTTCTAGATGATGTTATGGTCAATCAATGGTGAATGTTTGGATTATTTTCTTTTATCTTAATCAAATGGGTGTTTTGGTTTTGATAGCTCAATTATAGGTTATATTGATTTTGCTATGTTGCACCAGGATCTTTTAGTTCCCTGTGCTGGGAGCTATGGGTGTTGAGGTTGTTGGATTTGAGATGGTCAATGGACCGATGGATTCGGTACCGGCAGCAGATATTTCTGTATTGAAAAGCAAGGAAAATGGAGATTTGGATCAATTGCCTGAAAAAAATGCGACCATAAAATTTGGTTCTCATGAAGATGAACCTGTTAAAGAGCAGGCAGATGGTTCTTCAACCACCAATGTACCAAAAGATGCGGCTGATGAATGGCCTGCACCTAAGCAAATCCATACCTTCTACTTCGTGAGGCATCGGGTCTATGACGATCCGAATGTCAAGGCTAAAATTGATGTGGCTGATAAAGAGATACAGAAGAGAAGTCAAGCTCGGTTTCAAATCACTGAAGCACTCAAGGGAAAAAGGGTAAGAAAAATTGTTCTATATATAACAAATTAGAGCTTGAAATGGATATGACAGTATACGTTTCTATTCTTTTAAGCATAATTTGATTAAACACACACACACTTCTTTCCTTGTTGGTCTCTTAATTCTATGTGTGATGACTCTGCATGTGGAGGGAAATAATCTGATTAAAGCATGAAGTCAAATGAAGCCCATGATTAGTTTGAGGAATAGTTGTTAGCTCAAATTTTGAGAGGGTTTCTATCTAAAGCATGATATATAATTCAATTTTTGGAAGGCTTTCTATCCTATGCAAAATATATAACTCAAATTTGTTTGGATCTGGCCTGAATATTCATGGATATAGAAAAAGGGGAAAGAGAAAGGATCATCTTGTATGAAAGAATGAAATTGATGATCATACTTTGAAAGAGTTTGGAGTTATGTCTCATTGGCCTTGGTAGAGGCACTTAAACTAGCTATAGTCGTGCATGGAGAAATGAAATAGATTACATGGATGCAACAAGGAGTATGTACTTTTCCTTTGCGTTGGAATGTTCAGTGCTTCTTTTTCTGAGTTGTGTAACCTGTGTGCAATCACTTTCAGCTACCTTTTCTTAGAGAATCATGAAGTGCTCCTGCACACGCGCTAGCTTAAGAAGTTCAATCACTAATCTAACCTTCCATGTTCCATACTTGTGTTTAATTTATTATTACATCCGCAGGGGGAACGAGCAGAGTTGATTACTCAGATGAAAGCTCTGAGAGATGACAACCGGCAATTTAAATCAATTGTTGACGAGAAAATTAAGGAGATTGAACCTCTTAATCAAGCTCTTGGCAAGCTTCGTAATGCAAACAATGCTGGTCGCAATGGTGGTTTATGTTCATCTGAGGAAGAGCTTAATGCTGTTGTATGTTTGTATTTGAGTTTTAATCAAAACCACTAATTTCTTTCATTCTGATATGACATTCACTTCTTCTTTCTCTCCTCTTCTTCCCCCTTTGATCCCATTTGGGTTGCTGGCCGCAGATTCAGAGCCTGCAATACCATATACAACATGAGAGCATTCCACTTTCTGAGGAAAAGCAAATTTTAAGAGAAATCAAACAGCTTGAAGGGACAAGGGAGAAAGTTATTGCTAATGCTGCTATGAGAGCAAAGCTTCAGGATTCAATGGTACATAAAGAAGCCCTCCAAGATCAAGTCAAGGTTAGGAACTGTATAGTTAAATTCAATTCAGTTTTACCAATTAACTTTTGTAATGCAATAAATTCACATGTTTTACAAATCATGCTAATGTAGATTATTGGTGGCGATTTGGATGGAGTGAGGAAGGAACAACAAGCAGTTAGAGCCAAGATAAAGCAACTCGATGATGCCTTGAAGGCAATAGACAATGATATTAAAACTTTGCAGGATGAGCTAACTTCTGTTACAGAGAAGAGAGGCAGAGCTCATGAAAGCATTCAGCAACTTAGGAAGAACCGTGACGAGGGGGTGTGTTGGATTTACTTGATCTTACCACTTTTAATTTTATAACCTTTATATTGTTCTCTGCAGCAGGGCAGTTGATGCTAGTTCATGCAGCTGCTGTGATAGAATATTAAATCATCCCTCATGAACAAGTTGAATCGATCACATAGGAAATATGTAGGAAAAGTTTGATAATTTATGAATAATAATCAATCTCTATTCTAACAATACTTTGTCTTCATAGTTTGACAGACTAAGAAGATAGCTTGGATTAGATTAATCTATTTTATTTAAAGATTAGGGAAAAACTGTTTTAGAAATACGGAGGATATTTCAAAAAAAACATGAGTCCAATTAAGTAATGTCCCTGGCTTCTACCCTGTAATTAGAGGCTTCTTAAAAAGTCTTGTTGGATTTTGGGTGTCTTGAATGGGAACTACTCAATTTTAAGTTTCTTAACATGAAGTGTCACCCTAAACCAAACAGATAGAAACAATATACAGGGAGAATTAAGAGTATGAAAATGATGTTTATACATTTTGAGTATTATTTGGCTTCGAATTTGTTTCTTGTGTTACCTCCTTTTCATATTCATCTGGTTAGTTATAATGAGGTTTGAGATGGTTTTTGGTTGGATGTTATTATGTTTTCCAGAATGCCCACTTTTATCAAAGCCGATCACTCTTAAACAAAGCTAGAGAACTTGCTGCAAAGAAGGACGTCAAGGCCCTGGAGGAGCTCGCTTTTAATGAGGTTTGTTGAATTATGTTTCTTTTAATAAGAATGTTACTTGTTAATCTTAATTTTCCCGAAATTGCTCATGCCTTAACTTTGTAACTTCAAAACTTCTGTCAATCAGGTCGAGAAGTTTATGTCCCTCTGGAATGGTGATAAGGCTTTCAGGGATGACTACGAGAAAAGAATTCTTCCATCGTTGGATGGTCGGCAAATGAGCAGGGATGGTCGGATAAGGAACCCTGACGAGAAGCCAATACTTGCACCTGCAGAACTGGCACCTCCTCAAACTGAGATGGCAGCGAAACCTAACATTAAACGAACTAAGGAAGAACCCAAACCAGTATCATCTGACACTCCTCTGGCTCAGAATGTTGACAAAGAAGTTAAACATAAATCTGGAAAACCCATACGCCCCTTGGAGCAAGAGGATAAAGCAGAGGAGGATATCCCTGGTTTAGAAAAATTGTCAAAGGACATCCCTAAGGAACCCGAGGTCGATCTTGCAAAATTGAAGGAAATGAAGAGGGCTGAGGAAATCGCAAAAGCTAAACTAGCCATGGAGAGGAAGAAGAAATTGCAAGAGAAAGCAGCTGCAAAAGCCTCTCTACGAGCTCAAAAGGAAGCAGAAAAGAAACTGAAGGAAATTATTTATATAAAACACATATAGTTGACATTAGTGAAATACATTCTTCCTAAGTTTGCATCATGATAGTGACATGTTTCTTTATTTACCTCAGGACCGTGAAAAGAAAGCAAAGAAGAAGGCAACGGCATCTGGCTCTGCCGCAGTTCCTGATGAAGAACCTGCTGATGCTGAAGCTGATGCAGTTGAGGAGGAATCTACAGAGGTTGAAAAGGTTAATGAAAGCACTGAAGCGCCGGTTCCAGTCAGGACTAAAACCCCGAAGGAGACTGGCGTTCGAAGCCGTGGCAGGCAAAGAGGTCTGGATTCCGTTCCGAAAGTGATTCGGAAGCGCAAGAAGTCGATCAATTATTTGGAATGGGCTGGCCCTGCTGCTGCTGTTGCTGCAATGTTACTTGTGATCCTTCTGGTACTTGGGTACTACTACCTTATCTAAAAACTGTGAAACTAGGAGTTAGAAGAGGTTTATGGATGGGACAAATTTTCTGTTGACGAGCATGCTAATGATGAGTGGCTTTAGAGTATCAGTTGTATTTTTAATTATGTTTATGTCTGTTTATTTCATCCTTACTAGGGATGGACTCAACTCATAATGGTTGGCATTTTAGTCAGGTTCACAGCGTTTACTGAGGTTGAAACATGCATTTGGTTGGTTCTTTCAATGTATTTCCAAATTTTGACTTTGATCAATCTCCATTGCTGATATACCTTGAGGCCTCAAATTTGCCTTTTGTAATAGATGAATGGTTTGCTGCCATTTTGACTCTGTTTTTAAAAGCAGTGTGTACATGCAGGAGAGAAAATGAAGGTTACTCATATATTGTTCTTATGGCGTTTTGTTAATCATAAGAGTTTATATCAAATCTCTTAATTGGTTCCTTTTAGAGTGGAGACTGGTTTGTATGATTTGAAATTGTAAAGCTTAAAGTTTTATGTGCACAGTACCGTTTGTGAATTGTTAATTTCCTAAAAATTAGAGATCATAATCTAATAAGATTTAAAACGGAAAAAAGGCCAAAAATATTATATATTTAAGTTGAATAATGAAGATGGGATAATTATAGACGTATGCCCTCTACTGTCTAAAATTTTGAATTTTTCAATCCTCAATTGAAAATTTGGACGAAAATACCTTTTAAAATTTTTTCTATTTTCACATATGAAACATTTTTTACTTTTTCGTTCTTTCGAATTCATGGTTATATTTTAAATATACTTTAGAAAATTGTTAGATGTTTGAAATATTCTAATCAATAAATGAAAAATACACCTTAACAGCTCCCTAACAAAAATATAATTTGTATAAATCACTATACGTTTTTCCTTTGCCTCACAATGTAATATAATTTGTATAAATCACTATATGTTCCCCCTTTGCCTCGCCATGCCATTAGATCCATAATGACTGGCAAGTCGAAACATTACGAATATAACCACACGGAGCGTCGGACGGCCTATCTAAGAAAGAGATCATTAAACCTATTTAGCCGAGCTAAGGTGTGGAACTCTTGTTTTTTAGTTTTTTATAATAAGCTAAAGAGGCTGAGAATCTCAAGAATTGAGAAGTCCTCCATTGGATGGGGTGGGAAAGAAAGGTTCAGAAATGGCCAGATTAGCAAGAGGAAGGGCGATCCCACCTTGAAACAAAGGTGTACGTACATCAATAAAGAGGCTGGTTATGGCTTTTCCTTTGACCAACGGCTCCTCTCCCTCGTAAAATCGGGGAAGGAGCAAAGCAGCTCGACCGAAACATAAATTACACTATATATCATAAATTTTATTTATATTACAGTACATATTATTGCTTAGGATTTTTTTCTGAAAAGAGTGCACGTGTAACATGGGAATAAAAAGGTAATCAGGCTCTAATATTTTGTGCAATTTTAAAGTCAATTTGGACATTTTTGTTTGATTAGAGTCTGTTATCCCATAAATCAAATAATGCAAAAATGAAAAATTCCCGAAGCCCACACAAAAACCAAGCCCAGTTTCCTTTCCGTGAGAACGTTAAAACGAAGTTCAAATTCAAATTCATCCTCTTCAGTCCGCTCTCCTTTCCCCTTTTCTTCTTCTACTTCTTCTTCAGTTCTTCAACACTCCCATGGCTTCCTCCACTTCATACTTCACTACGCCGACCAAAACCCCATCAGAAAAGTCCTCCAGAAAGGTTCAGAAGGACGCCTCCGAGTCCAGATCCCGATTCGAAGCCTACAATCGTCTTCAGGCGGCGGCTGTGGCGTTTGGTGAGAAGCTTCCCATTCCCGAGATCGTTGCCTTGGGTGGTCAATCCGACGGCAAGAGCTCTCTCTTAGAAGCCCTACTTGGATTCCGCTTCAATGTCCGCGAAGTCGAAATGGGGACTCGCAGACCCTTGATCCTCCAAATGGTCCACGATCCGACTGCTCTCGAGCCCCGCTGCCGATTTCAGGTCCTCTTATGCTTGTATTTAGTTTGTCTTCGTAGCTCCTTTTGGACAGGGGATTTAGTTCGATGTTTGACTTCCTAGGAAATAACTCGAGCGATTTTTTTTTTTCATTTTTTATGATGCAATTTGTTTACACATTTTTGATGATGCATTTTCTATGATAAAATAGGAGGAAGATACTGAAGAATATGGGCAACCTGTTGTTTTAGCATCTGCTATTGCAGATATTATAAAGTCTCGAACTGAGGCACTGTTGAAGAAGACCAAAAGTGCAGTTTCTTCCAAGCCAATTGTGATGAGAGCAGAATATGCACATTGCCCCAACCTAACCATTATCGATACCCCTGGCTTCGTTCTTAAGGTTTGGTTTAGAAATTATCAAGAACCACATACTTGATTCCTTCAAATTGATGTCCTTATATATATATATATATATATATATATAGTAAGTCCCAGTGATTTATTGGTCCTTTTTGGCAGGCAAGGAAGGGAGAGCCAGAGAACACTCCAGAAGAAATTCTTTCAATGGTGAAGTCTCTTGCAAGTCCTCCCCATCGTATCCTCTTGTTCCTTCAACAAAGTAGTGTAGAATGGTGTTCATCGTTGTGGTTGGATTCGATTCGTGAAATTGATCCAGCTTTCAGACGGACAATAGTTGTTGTCTCCAAATTTGATAACCGTCTGAAGGTACGGATTTACTGCCTATATGTGAAACCCATTTTCTAATAGAAATGTTAGATGGATCTTGTACACCAGAAGAACTTATGTCAATGAATCAAAATCGTTATGAACTATGATCATTTTCATGGGCTATTGAAGACTCACTTTTTCTATTTCCATGAAATCAAGACATTCACTGGAACGTGTACAGCAGGAATAGACTCACTGGCTTTATCATGTGGATAGAAGTTTATGATATTTTCTTTCATGCTCAGGAATTCGGTGACCGATGGGAAGTGGATAAATATTTGAGTGCCAGTGGTTACCTTGGAGATAACACACACCCATTTTTTGTGGCCTTGCCAAAGGATAGAAATACTGTTTCTAATGATGAATTTCGCCGACAAATATCTCAAGTGGATTCTGAAGTTCTTCGTCATCTACGTGATGGTGTCAAGGGAGGATTTGATGAAGAGAAATATAGGTCTTACATTGGTTTTGGCTGCCTCAGGGAATATTTAGAATCTGAGCTTCAGAAGAGATACAAGGAAGCGGCTCCAGCAACTTTGGCTTTGTTAGAGCAACGTTGTGTCGAAGTTGCATCTGAACTATGTAGAATGGAGTCAAAAATACAAGCTACTTCAGATATTGCACATCTTAGGAGATCCGCTATGTTGTATACAGCTTCTATCAGCAATCATGTGGTAAGTAGTTTCTTGACGTTGACATTTGTTATGTAGGTTTTCGTTAATATATTTTTTTAATTCTTTGTAATATTTTCTATGGGTTTTGGATTCGGAACATCAACGTTTTGAAGCTTCAAATTTGTGAATTGCTGCAAATTTACGATCTTTTTTTGCTTGAATTATCTACATTGTGATTGGACAAGTTGTTATGTTTTACTTGAAGGCTTTGTTTCAAATGTTTTATTCTCTCTCATATCATTCTCTCATTAACTGTGTTCACCTTCTAGACCAATAAAATAATTTCTTTCTGTTTATCTATGGCAAAGAGCGCATTGATTGAAGGAGCTGCAGATCCTGCCCCAGAGCAATGGGGGAAAACTACTTTAGAAGAACAGTCAGGAAGTGGTATTGGAAGTTGGCCTGGTGTTATATCAGAAGTCAAACCCGCCAACTCTAGCCTTCGGTTGTATGGCGGTGCTGCTTTTGAAAGAGTAATGTTTGAATTTCGATGTGCTGCTTACTCCATTGAGTGCCCTTCAGTTTCAAGGGAGAAGGCAAGAATCACTCCTTACACGAATTTGATTAATTTTCAAATTAACTATTGCTTAGGTTCCTTTGCTTCTTGGAAACAGGTAGCAAACATATTACTTGCTCATGCTGGCAAACGTGGAAGTAGGGGATTGACTGAGGCAGCTGCAGAGATTGCTCGTGCTGCTGCACGATCATGGCTTGCTCCTCTTCTAGATACTGCTTGTGATCGTCTTGCTTTTGTATTAGAAAATCTTTTTGATCTTGCTCTGGAAAGAAACCGTGCCTATGAGTCACAAAGTAAATAAACTTCTTCCAGTTTGCCTTTATTTATTCACTTTTCTTGGGGGTTTTCCCTTTCTTTGCAACTTCTACAGAACTTCATCTTTGACTCATGTATAATCATGGACGAGGGAGAATAACTCATTAGTCATTCCGGGATCATTCTTTTCATATTCTCTTATATTTGTTGGGTGGAAAAGAAACAACTTGCATTCTAGTTAATTTATGGTTAGTGCCTTCTCAAACAAAGATTTTGGTTTTCAGATGGGAAGAAGCAATGTAACATGGACGGCTACGTTGGTTTCCATGCTGCTTTAAGGCATGCATACAATCGTTTTCTGAAGGACCTTGCTAAACAGTGCAAGCAACTACTTCGTCACCACCTCGATTCTGTTACAAGCCCATATTCACTTGTCTGCTATGAGAACGACTTTGAAGGAGGCTCTCTCTCAAGTGCATCATCTTTTCAGAAAATCAATCGGGTTTCTGCAGGTTTGTTCTCGTTTGAATTGTCTGATTGTGGGGGAGTATCTCGTGATGAAACAATGAAGGATCAGGAGAACATACCTCCAGAAAAGAACATACAGCAGATAACACCTGGAAAAGGTACAGAATCTAGAGAAGCCCTTCGAGAATGCCAAATGACCGTTCCTGAGACTCCATCACCAGAACAACCCAATGATGTTGGGTATGAAGTTAAGAAGGAACTTGGGAATGGGATGGATATTGGAGTTCGAAAAAGGGTTTCAAGAGTCAGAAATTCTAGCCGGATAGGCGGTCAAGATGGTTGCGGAACTTTATTTGGTAATGGTGATGGAAGTTCAAGATGTAGCTCAGCTTATACAGAAATTTGCTCATCCGCAGCACAACATTTTGCTCGGATTCGTGAAGTTCTCATTGAGCGAAGTGTGATGTCTACACTGAATTCTGGATTTTTAACACCGTGGTAAGTTGGCTATTATTACCCAAATTTGTTTAGAGTTGTTAAATGTTTATATAAATAGATATATTATATGATAATGGGGGTAAAAGAGAAATAATTTTATTTTCTTCAAGAAAGAAATCCACAAACAAAATTATTTAACTTTTGTTAGCAATTAATTATTGTTGCTCTTTGTATGTGGCTTTTTGCAGTCGAGAAAAACTTGTAGTGGCACTTTCTTTGGAATTATTTGCCGTGAATGACGAGAAGTTCACAGACATGTTCGTAGCTCCAGGTGCTATTGAAGTACTTCAGCATGAAAGACAGTCTCTCCAAAAGCGTCAAAAGACACTACAAACATGTCTGAATGAGTTCAAAACTGTAGCTCAAACACTTTGTTGATAGTTCAATGGAACTTGAACTTCAACTGTTATTCCTCGATTTCACTTCCAAGACCAAAGTATTTCCGTCCTTGGCAGCACAATGCAATGTAAGTGTATCCTCATCTTGAGGTACTTCAAAAAGGCAATCTCTCTAGAAGCGTTAGAAATATGACAAGCATGTTTGGATGAGTAAGTGTAGCTCAATCACTTTGTTGGCTCACTTTACCTGTATCAAAGTTATAAGCTCCCCGATTATTTCACTTATGAGAGCATGAGTTTTTTCTTAATTGAATTCTGCCTATTGTAAGTGTATTCTTTCCGTGTTTAGGCTCATGTAGTTCTCTATTTACATGATGTGTAAAATAGAAGCTACTTTCCTATTGAGAGCATTGAATTATTGCAATTCTTGTTTTTGATTGTACTAGAAGTCTAGAAGTGCAAATAAAATGGCTGCCAAATACTGAAAACAAACAAAATGGAGTTACTTGATCTGTTTTCCTCGTCTTTGTTGTACATTTATCAAACTATAGGACCATGACACTGGCAGTATGTTAATGCTATCATCTGGGCTTGGACAATTTGATTTTGCTGATTTTTTTTTTCCCACAATCCCAACCAGGATTAGTTGAATAACTTTGCTCATATGCATGTGATTGCTTAAAGTTGAAAGTTGAAGGGTATGGAGTTCTTTAATTCTTGCTGTGGAAAAATTGATTAGAGGCAGTTTTTGCTCATTAAATTTTTTGTAAAGCTTGTGGTCAGGAGGCTATGGTCTAGTTGTTTGGTTGTCCTTTTGCAGATGCAGATGGTACAAGTTGCAAGTTTGATCTTCCTCAATTATTAAGAAGGCTGAGCTGATTTTTCTCTTTCTCTATAATTTTTATGGTTAAAATATTTTGGTTTCTGTAGTTTGTATTTCATTCTATTTTAGTTTTTGTATTTTTAAATGTTCAATTTTTGTTTCGATACTTTCAATTAATCTTACAAATAGTCCCCTTATTTAGTTTGTTGTTGTTGTTTTTTTTTTTAATTAAAGTCTGTATAGCAGTTTCTTTATAAAATTTGAAATTATATTTATGCAGTGTATTTTTTTAAAAAAATATTATTATAATTATTTAACCAATTTCGAAAAAAATTTTAAACGAATAAGTTTGAAGATTTTAAAAAAATACAAGGATAAATTTAAGATTTATTAAAGTTATAGGAATTAAATTTGGACAACCTAAAATAAATCAAATTGATATTTTAACTTATTTTTATTAATGACTATTTTTAGATATAGCAAAATGCATGTCTATTTGATTGACCGTCAAGACACTTATAAACAATAGCAGATGATAAATGACAGTAGTCTATTAGTATTTATTACTAGTTGATAATGATATTTTGCTTTATTAAAAATATTTTCAACAATTTTACTATTTAAAATATTTTTTTTATTAATTAGATTTAATTTTGTAATTGTTTTGTTTTTAGTTTTATGATTTTGGATTTTGAAGCTTTTATTGACCATGCCCATTTTCCTCACTTTTCAAATCTCAGCCGATTTATTTATTAAAAAATTGTTTTTTCCTTCAAAACTTTGGTTTGGATTATAAAATTATTTTCAAATAGTAAGTCATGAAGGAAATAAAATTACAAGTAAACAAACTCAATTTTTTTAGAAAAAAAATAAAACATAAAAATCAACGCACCTAAATGCTAAGTCCATATCGATTATTTAACAAAAGTCAAGCTTTTCTTGACGTAGATATCAATTTGCATCAGAAAATAGAAAGGCTCAAATTAATCTATAAAATAGAATAATGCCTATGAAACATGCACTAAAATAATGAAATCTATAATGAAAATAGTGAGCATAAATAAAGGACCAAATCATATTACACTTTTCATTTTTTTTTTAAGAAAATAATATCACAAATATAGGATAGAGGATAGAGATTCAAACTTTAAATATGCGAAGTAGATTTGATTTAATTAGTTGAGATATAATTGTGAGGATTAAGTTTTTTATTTTTTTTTTTCAATGGAGGATAGGAGGTGACATAAATTATTTATAATCAAAATTAAATTAAAAAACCAAAAAAGCTAAAAACAAAATAGTTTAAAAGAAAGTTTCAAAATCTTCTATCTACATCTTTAAATATGAGTTCTATTTTAAAAGAATATGCTTGATTTTATTAGTTAAATGTACAAGATGCATTGAAAATGTCAAAATATAGAAAAATGTTATTCCACTTCACATATACATTATATACACACACACTCAATTATATATTGATCTAATTAAGAGGAGGAAAAGAAGACAATAATGAAAAAGAAAATTATAGAAATTATAGGTTGGTCTAGAATAAAAGTCAAACACTACAATATTTTTCAAATGTTGTTCATTGTCAACAATCTATTAATAATCAATAAAAACCAAAGATATTTTTGTTTGTATGATAGGTCTTTGAAGTTTTCATCCATAGTGCAGTTCCCAACCACTAGTTGAAAATGGATTAGGAACTAGTCCATAACATATTAATGTTTGCACATTGCTAATTGATTTCAATTAGCATTATTAAGCCTATACTTAATTACAATATTTATCATTTGACATTAAATGAAGGGGGTGACAAATTAATAAACTAATATTATTTTAAAATTAAGTCAGCTACGAAATTATGAGATCACTAACTATGGAAATTCTCTAAGCCAAGCATAATAAGAAGTGGGTAAAAAAAATCATATTTAAAAGAATTTGGTTAAATTACAAGTTTAACTATTTAATTTTTTCACATTAAAAATGTCTAGTATAAGAGGACGATTTTATTTTCAATAAGTCTATAAATTTTAAATATGTATAATAGTTCATTGACTTATTCTAATTTTTTTTGAAGTTTACAAAATTAATATGATTAATTTAAAATATAATAGAATAATTAATTTTAAAATTTTTGAATATATTAATAAACTTATTAGACACAAAATTGAAAGTTTACCTAATTTGTTAGACATTTTTAAAGTTTAGGAATCTATCAAATAGAATATTGAACATATTGAATACATTTTTTAAAGTTGAGGGACATCTTACAAACATTTGAAAGTTTAGGGGACGAAACTTGTAATTTTATCCAACAATTTTCTATTTGACAAAAAGACACGTTAAAGAAAAATAGATATCAAATTAAAATTTTAAATATGTTTCTACTAATTTTTGTTATTTATTAAATAAACTTTTTACGTATATTATCATAACATATTTACTTACTTATTTATGACTTTCATTTATGTGTTTACATATATTTTGGGTTGATGTACAAAAGAATAAGATGGAAAAGCAAAAAATTATGCCTTCACTACATTAAAAAAAAAATAAATAATGAAAGGCATATTGTTGTTCTTGTAAAGGTACTGGTGATTTTTATATATGGGATTGGACATTCATGATAACCAAAAGAAAAAAAAAAGTGAATAAAAATATAATTTAACGGATGTATAATATGTTTCAGCAATCAAATCAAATAGACATTCATTATCATCAAACATATGATAGGATCCTAACTTATAAAGCTAAGAGTCACTTTTTGCGGATCATAATCTTTGTAAGATAGATGAAACTTCATGTTATCAAAGATCGTAGCAAAGCCCATGAACAGTAGACTTAAAGAGACACAAACATAAAGAACTTTATGTTATCAATAATGATAAACTTAAAGAGATATTATCTTAAAATGACACTCCATATAATTTAACAATCCATACTAAACAAACAAAAACAACACAAGTGTGTACCACAAATCATCCTCTTTTAAGTGAATTTTGCGGTCTATTAATGATGTTTCTTATGTTTGTCTTTTGAACTAAGTTTGTTTATTCTTACCTAAAGAAATATTCAATTAGGGTATATAAGATGCAAAATTCATTCCAATAATAATGGCATTTCTAGAAGCCCCCCACCCCCCACAAAAAACACATATAATAAACAAATAATAATAAATTTACATGATCAAAACCTCTTTCAATCATCACAAGAAAACAACAAAAGAAAATGACCAAAAGAAAAAAAAAAAAAAACATATAGAATTACATGCCTAATTCGAGGACTATGTCAACGCTTGAAAAGTAAATGATATCTATTAATAATTCAGACTACTAAACAACATATATTCATGGTAATATTATAAAGTTAATTTTAATTTTCGGAGATGGTTGCTTGTAATGAGGTTAAGTGCACTGTTGGTGGACATGGTATAAAATATCGGTGAGCATACAAAGTTGGTTTCTCAAACGATGAGTTGAGTTCATATCTCAACTCATCTCATCTCATCTCCTCACCCCAAACATCTCTTAACATTTAAATGGTAGGCATCACCAAAATAAACCGAAAATTTTTTATCCAACTTTGAATAAGAAATGTTAATATTAGTATAACTTAACTTATCAATCTTAAGGTTTAAGGTTCGATCCCCATCCTACATGTTATGAAAAAAAAAATTGGTTATAAAGTAGAAAGGACTTCTTATTTTGTTATTATTATTATTTTTTTTTTTTTGGTTGAGAATCTAATTTTAGTCAAAATAATAATTTTATGAACACACAGACTCTAGATTAAGCTATTCACCAAAAGAGTAAGATTAAAAGGAAGAAAAACCATGACTTGTTACATTATAAGAGGATCAAGTAAGTTATTTAATTTTATTTTTTCTAGGGTCAATTAGATTAAGCTTTTGGAAATGGAATTTGAACTTAGATGGTTGGGAGAATAAAGAGAATGTCTATGTTTGGATTTGACCTAAAAATGCTCATTAAGAATAAAAGATATAATATTTTGATGGTAAGGGTGAGATATATAAAATATCATTCTCCTTTTTTTCTTTTTCCTTTTTTTAATTAATTTCTTACCAAATAGCATTGCATTATCTATTCTTCAATATTGAATTTAGATTTGTTATCTCTGTGATTGAAATAAAATATATTTGAGTTCTACATTATTGAAATTGAACCCATAATCTCACGTCAATAATAAAATATATTTGAGTTTTAGAGGCCCTATGAACTAGATGGATTCTTGAGAAAAAGTAAGAGGGCTTACTTAAATGAAAATAAGATCATAAAATAAGTGGGGAAAATAGGCATCAATTGATCTAACCATATATTTTCATAAAGGAAGATTAGAATAACAGGGAGAGATGAGATTCGAATCACATATTTATTGATTGTTAATACATTTTAGCTATTAATTAGGTTAAATTATTAATTTTTTTAAACGGTATATGAAGTGTGAGAATCGAACATTTGACCTCGAAGTCGATAGTATAAGCGAAACTATTAAACTATATAGTTTACAACTATATTACTATTAGGCATAACTTTGAAAAACTTTACAAATCGAACTTATGGTTAATCTAAGCATAGTTAAGTGGATAAGATATCAATTATTATTTTAAATGGCAATAGTTTGATCCACAAACTTTGCAATTTTGAACTAGAAACAAAATCAAATTTATAGTTGGACTAAAATATTTTTATGAAAAGGTGGTTAATGTTCCTATTTCAACCTTTGAAATTAAATATATTTGAATGATCGTAGTGAGCGCATATATATTAGAGAAGAGACTCAATTGTAAAAATTCGAAATCATAGTGATTATGGACGATATAGGACTTGACAAAGCCGATTTATATCTCATAGAGAATCATCTTTTAGTCCCAAATAAGAATAATTTATTTGTAATTAATATTCAAATTATCTTAATATAATATAATTTTAATTTTAATACTCCATAATTCACTTTATGGAAAGAATAGTGTATCAAATAAAATAATTCACTGAAAATAAACAAGTGACTCTAAAATTAAATACAATAAAAAAGATGAATTTGGATAATACAAAGTTGTCAAAACATTTTATTTTTGGTTTAATATAGTTCTCAATTCTATATCCACTGTGTGTGTATATATATATATCAGTATTAAAATGTCGTCAAATTAAACCATGCAAGTTGACATTTATTTTGGCAAATTGTTTTTTTTAAAAAAAAAAAATTATTTTGAACATAGAATTAGTTAAAGGCTGAAATTAAAAGAAAAAAAAAATTAAGTGAATACGTTTTAACACATTTCCATGAAAAAGGAAAAAAAATACACATTTTCAAATTAGCTTGTTTTGAGTTTTGACTAATGATATATATATAATAACAATAATACACTAATTTACCTCAAAATTAATAACAGAAAAAACATAATAGATGGAAGAAAATTATAGACTATAAATGGTATAAAAAATTCAAAAAAGGATTCATAGGGTAAGCTTCCGTTGACTATATAAGATTTGAATGAAGTTGGTTTCATATTCTTCCGACCCATCTTTTTTTAAAAGAGAGATTATTAAAATAAATAATAATAATAATAATAATAATATCATTTTAGTCTTTTAAAATAATTAAATTTAAAAAACAAGAAAATTAATTTATCAAATAAATCTTAAATAAGGATCGATTAAAACAAAATTAAGATAATTAATGACTAACATGTATTATATACATAATTGATGATGAATTTATATAATGATTAATGAAAACGTAATAAATTTGTTGAATTTGTAGTTTATAAGAATCAAGAAGTTTATTATTATGACAAAATAAACGTAGCTCAATTATTATAGCATGGTTTGATGATTCTTCTATTTTTTAAAAAAATTTATAATTATGTAATGTTTAAATGAAAAATAGAAGAGGAAAAAGTGACGTGGCAACATAACATAGGGCTTTTGGTGGGGCCTGCTGACCCACAATGTAAAAATTTTGAGGATATAATTCTATTTTAATTTTGGCGGAGAGAATATATCAAAGTAAGACTTTGCCTTGTAATTTTGTCTTTTGCAATTTTTGCATTAAACCTAACATATCTGACACTAATTATATATATAAATATATATATATATTTAAAAAAAAAAATTGGGAACAATAAGTCAAGCCGGCCAACATTTTTAATATGTTTTTCATTTATTTTCCATAGTTTAATTTTTAATTCCCTTACATATTTTTAAAGCACATTCCCTTTCCTTGTAAACTTGGCATATTTGAACATATTATATGACTTCTCGAACCGAGTTTTTAAAATTAAAGATTCTTCTTATAAACTGCAAAAAAAAAAAAAAAAAAAGGTAAAGTTTCCCACCTAAAAATAAAATTTAAAAAAATTGTAAAAAAAAAATTAAAAAAAAAAAAAAATATAAAAAAAAAAAAAAAAAAAGGTAAAGTTTCCCACCTAAAAATAAAATTTAAAAAAATTGTAAAAAAAAAATTAAAAAAAAAAAAAAATATAAAAAAAAAAAAAAAAAAAGGTAAAGTTTCCCACCTAAAAATAAAATTTAAAAAAATTGTAAAAAAAAAATTAAAAAAAAAAAAAAATATAAAAAAAAAAAAAAAAAAAGGTAAAGTTTCCCACCTAAAAATAAAATTTAAAAAAATTGTAAAAAAAAAATTAAAAAAAAAAAAAAATATAAAAAAAAAAAAAAAAAAAGGATATGCAACAAAATATTATGAAAAAAATAAGATTGAATTACATGTTTGATTTTGAATTTATAGGATGTGTTGAATGGATTCTATATTCTCAACTAATGATAAGTTTGTGAAGAATAATTACTTTTTTTAATTAATCTTTTTTATATTATTTGAAAAAATAGAATTATTCATTTGTGTTTAATAAATTTGTGAATTTCAGAAAAAGTTTGAACAAATTGCCATAGATTAATTAAGTATAAGATGAAAAAATTTAAAGACTTATTACACACAAAATTGAAGGTTCAAAGACTTATTAGATATTCTTTTAAGTTTAGAAGCATAATTGACACAACATTAAATCTCTATGAATTAAACTTGTAATTTAATTTTTAATGATTTGAAAGAAAAAAATCTAATCACATTTGTATTAGCTAAGGGCTAGTTTGGATCAACTTAAGAAAAAATAAATGTTTTTCAACAAGTCATTTTCATTTAAACGATTTTATTAACAATAACTCTTTAAAATAAAGGCATTGATGATTTTCAAAACCCATCTTGGGTGGTTGCTGAACATTTGTATTTCTTTAGAAATGACTTTTTTTTAAAAAAAATTAAATATTTAAAAAGGTATTTCAAATACGTCCTAAGAGTAGTTAAATAAGTTTGAGCGTCTAATTTACAAAATATCCATCAACATGTTAACATATAAGGTTTGATATCATCAAGAGGGATTAATTAATATTTATAAACAACAACATAATGCAAAAAATATTAATGAATAGAAGTAATAGGAATATAGATATTAATTGTTGATGAATGATTACAAATGAAACTGAGGCAATGTTTTTCAATTCGTAATAAAATTGATGTATTCATAATGGGATTCTATTAATAAATCAATTGTAATGGTCCAAAATCCCAAATGTAATTGGACTTCTTTTAGTCACATTTATTTATAATTATGAATTTGTCACATTTACTATTACTGTTATCATTTGACCCTAAACTGTAATGATAGCAATAAATGTGATAAATTCATACTTCTCGTATTGTAACAATACATTAATACTATAACTTCAAAATGCAAATAGATTGATCGCACTCCACTCGTCAATCAGTTTGCATTTTTTTAAAATTAAAGATTGGGCAGTAGACCTCACGTATCAATATGAGTATGGAATACAAGGTAAACAACAACAAATGTAATTTACTGAGACCTACTTTTTAGATTACCATATTTTTAACCTGACATAAATTGTTAACGTTGGTGATGTTCCACATTCTTGTTGACTGGTTGTCTAATGTTAATTAATTCTAACTCTTTTAGAGCATTTATTGGAATTGATATTTCCATCAATATTTTCATAAAAGAAGGCTTTAAATATTTTTATTTTTATTATTTTTTCTTTTGAGAGAGAGAGAGATATGTGATGTGATGTGATGTGATGTGGGTAGAAGGGAGAAGACAAAATGATTATGAGTTGTGCCCTAGAAAAAGGGCATTGAAAAGTTTACAAGGCTTGCTTATATTCTCACTCATGAGCCTTTTGACATTGGCTAGCCTTTTTCAAATCACACCCTAGACCCCCAAAAAAAAAAAAAAAAAAAAGTGTAAGTTTCCCATCTAATAATTAAATTTATGATAGTTGTAGAAAATAGATTGACAAAATGATAAAAACTAATTTGAAGGCTCAATTTTTTATTATAAGAAGAAGGGATTTAAAGTGATATCTAATGAAGAACAAAATTAATTGATTGATTTTTATCACTTTATTTTTAATTTTTAACATTTACTTTTTTTCTTCCAAATTCTTTTATTTTCCACTTTTTTTTTTTAAATCCGTCCTTTTTGCTATTTTTAAATTAAAATTGTATCTACTTTTATATATATATATATATATTTATTGAAATTGGACATTTCTTTCCTGGTCACTTTTCTAAAAACATCACACTAAACAATAAGTATATATGCAGTATAATAATTAGAATTCTAAAAGATACTTAATGTTAAAGTTTATTTTTAAGGGTATATCTATAGTCTGGTTTGATTCGATTTTGATTGGTTTTTCTAACACAAAAACAGTTCGAAGCAATTCATTTTGGTTTGCTCCAAATGCAAACCAAGATATTCAATTTTATAATAAAAAAAATCAAAAGAAACCAAGTTGATTAGTTGGATTGCTTTGATTTTTTGGTTTTTTGTTGGACTCCTAATTTGAATGTTTAATTGGTCCTACTATTTTAAATTTGGGGTCCAATTTTGGTTTGATGACTCAACTTTTACAATTGAAAGTTTGAAGGATTAATTGTATTTACCATCGTACTGTGGAGTAATTTTTTTAATTTATCCAAATATATAATAATAATAATAATAATAATAATAATTTTTTATTATTATTATTATTATTATTATTATTATTATTATTATTATTATTATTAAAGCCTTTCTTTATCTCTCATGCATTAACTATAAATTCTTCTCAATAAATATTATAATTTTCTTTCAAAACGTGACAAAATCAGGCATTTAAGTACTCTTATGAAACAACTATTTTTATGATAATGTAATTCTTCTAAAATGTGACAAAATTTATTGCTAATTTGGATAATATTATTTTATGAAAAAAAACAATTTGTATGATAATGCAATTCTTCTAAAATGTTTTATTTTAAGAGAAAAGACTTTACCATCTAGTTAGAATAAGTTTTAAAACTACTTTATTACAATATAAGTTTTTTTTTTAAAAAAAAAAAGAAAAAAAAATCAAACCATCTTGCTTTTATTTTAATATTCCATCCACCAACAAGATGCAAGATCCAATATTCCTATGAAAAAGAATTGAAAAGAATATTTTGAGCACCCAAGAACCTGAGGCTTGCTTTTATTGGAGCAACCTTTTATTTATTTCTTTGAGAACATTATTTATTTGTTTATATGATTTAGAGCCATTAAATATTATGTCTTATATGTAGGGATTTTTAACTATTTATACACTAGTTGGTATAGGAAAAGATAATAGATATAATGAGTGTGTGTGGACCTTTGATAGTGCTTGTGGACACTGTGTGTGGTGAATCAAATCATATAGATATTTGAGCTAACAAATCCATCATTTTTGACCTTGTAGATTGTGTTATCATTTTTGGGTCCCCTCCACATTTTCACTCCATAATCATCCAAATTTTGAAACTAAATTGTTATAGAAAAAACAAACAGACATTTAGAGTGTATTTTAAATTATTTTTTTAAGTGTAAAAAAAAAGGTATTTTTAAGTACTTGAAAAATCATTTTAAATAGACTTTTAGGAGAGTTTGGGGTATTGAGTTGATTATTACAGTAGATGATTATTATAATCTATGGATTATAATAGTCTGTATGTTGTAATAGTATGTGTTTGGACTACAAATTATTTTAGTATGGAATAAAATAGTCTATATTTTGGGTGCAAACTATTTTAGCTTGGGTAAGAAATAGTAAACACTATAACAAATGATGAATTGAATATAGTAAACACTCTAACAAAAATATATTTTGAAATAGTAATATTGTAATTAATTATATGTTATAATAGTTGGAAACACCAAAGAGCCAACTCCAAGTTAAGGTCCCAAACACCCTGAACTCAAATATTGATCCCTACTTGTATTTGAAAAGTACTTAAGTGTTCACCGTATACTAATATAGTGCTCACTGAATAACTTCTAACAATAATCAAGTTAGATATGATCATGAGAAGTAAGTGTAGATAATTGCGCAAAGTAATTTCATTATAATTAAGGATATCTTGAAGATAGTTATATAGCATATGACTACATGAGAGATATTTAAGGTGATGCTTACCATTAAATTTAGAAGAATCTTGATAAGGTAGGACCCAAGGATCGCGCACAGACCATGAGATAGAAATGTCATCTCCTGATATGTACGAAAATTTGTTGTGAGATGTGATTGTTGGAGAGAAGAAATAAATTTTCAAAATTACAACGGTTCGTTGAAATTTTTTATTTTTTATTTTTAGTTCGATCTATATAGAAGTAAAAGACTCCAACCTCTACCTTATTGATGATATAGCAAGCAAGTTATCAAGGAAGATGTATATAACCCAAAAAGAGGAACAATCACTTTTTTTTTTTCAACCACCTTTATAAATAATTTTCCACATTTTGATATCTAAATGATTTCTATGTTTTGACTGTCAAAACCAAACAATGCTTTCTCTCTCTCTCTTTTCAAATGCAAATGGAAGGGGTGTGATTCCCAAAAGTGCCCTTTTTTCTTTTTTGTGTATTAAGAAATGAAAACAAAACCTGTTTTTTTATTTAATAAAAAAAAACAAAAAAAACCCACTAGCTAATGTGGATGTGGGAATAAATATATTCAGAAATTTGGATTTGACAATACTTAAATTTAGGGAATCTAAATGGGGTTTCAGCTTACTAATGCAAACACTTATTTTTGGAACAAGAATTTATTCATATTCAATAAATGGTGGAAACAATTTCATTATTATTTAATAAATATGTTATATTTAACAATTTTAAATTCAAATTAAATCTATCCAAATAAAGTGACGTGTCCAACTTTCAAAAGCTAGAAAATTTAAAATATATATATATTTTAACAATTATTTTAGAATAAGGTACAATTATTATTATTTTTAGAATATAACATCAAGCATTCAAACATTTGACTTATAAATAATGGTATTAGATTTTTAATTAATTGAATTATAGGTGATAATAATATTTTAGTTAATGATTAATTCGTAACTTAGATTATACAATACCATTGTTATTGCTTGACATTAATGTTATATGAGTTTTGTACTTTATTTTTGGATCTCAAAGTCATCAAAGGTTAGGTTAAAAATGATGTCATAGGGTTTGCTTTGCTTCTAAGAAGCCTTCACTTTCACTTGCTCAATTTCACTTTGTCCACAAAAAAGTCAAAGTTTGACCTTTCTTTTATGGTTCATTTTTCAACCATCATATTCTAGATAAAATAGATCATCTCATAATATATATAAATAGATAGATAGTGATTCTAAATAATAATAATAATAATGATGATAATAATAATAATAAGATTTGAAAAAAAAATATCAAAGTATTTTTATAAATGATTGCCTCATATGGTATTGCAAAATTAAGATGAACTATATATACATCAACAAAGATATAATTGCATGATAGACCCAATCTCAAAGTCTGAAATAGTTTTACCCCACTTTTTAAAATTGAAGAATTTTGACATTTTGCTTACATCATCATCGGCCAAATTTACAGAATTACCTTTAATTTCTTTTTCCTCCTTCTTCCATCTTCTTTCCCTTTTTTGTTTCTTTTTTTTTCCCTCTTCTCTTCATCCATGAGGCCTTCCAATTCCTATTTTCTTTTTACTTTTCTTCTCTCCCTCCTCATTCACTAGGCCTACTCTTCCCCTTCATTCCTGATTTCCTTTTTCTTCTTTCTCCGGCGACCCCTCTCTCTTCGTACATTATGTGTTGTAAGATGAGACCATGAGCGGAGAGAGAAAAAGAAGCGAGAGAGCAAGAGAGTGAGAGGTCCAATCCACTTGTGTAAGGTTTCGATTTGGTAATTTGACCTGAACTTGACGTCAGCGAAAAGTAAAAGAATCTCATTTTCAAAGAGTAGGACAATTTTGGGTCATCCATCTACCCATCCTCGACAAAATAGCTAAAATCAATAATCATTAACAATATAGCTACAATAAAATAATATAAAATATTCCAAAGGACAAGGAAAGCATGTGCTTATTTGACTCTATAGTAGACACTACATCTAAAGCTAAGGTGGTGTCAGTAGTGATCTTGTAGTTCTTCCTATGAAATCAACCCATACATTTTCTTCTTCTTCCCTTGTCATTCCATTCAAAAACAAAAATTATTCATCGTGGCCGCCACAACACCGTTACACCAATGGTGAAATTATAGTTTAATATTTTCTTTTTTTTTTTTTTTTTTATCTTCTATAGCCATCTATATAAAACTATTTGTCACATTATATCTATACGACTTTAGCAATATTCTAAGTGAACAAATCCTAACAAAATTCTTTGCATGTTTGGGAGTGATTTCAGAATCACTTTTGTTAAGTTTTCTTGATTGTATCTAATGTTTAGAAGTATTCATTAATTGTTTAGAACAAACCCTAACCAACTATATTTGTCAATTGTTGTTACTATCACTTTTGTCATGTTTAAAACCAATTCGAAACGTATTTTCATATTACCTAAATTGATTTCAAACTATTGAAAGCATGTTTCTGAGTTTGAATTTGAACCTAATAAAAGTGATTTTAACCATTCTAAAATTACTCTCCTCCATACTTTTCTACCCCTATCGTTCATGTGCTTTGTTCCATACAAAAACTCTAAAACCTAATAATTCAACTTCTAACAAATTATTCATTGAGGTTTTTTCCGATGTAATAATTCATTTAGTTGAAATAGTCACAATTTTTTTTCTTTGAAAATTACAATATTTATAAAAGATAATTTTAGCATGACCATCAGTATTAAACATGTAAACTTAGCATGAAATTCAACCAACATAGTCCTTAAATAATACAATTATTGTCAAAATTCTTAGCAATTTAAATATTAGATGACTACCTAATTGAATGGATCAAGTCAAGTAGAAATAAGAATTCAAGTCTACATGTTGTTCAGATGTCTCATTTGGTTGCACATAATTATTGAGCTTCCACTCATGATACCTATCAAAATTATAACAACTTTTTTATAATTGTAACTTTGTTTTTGTAATTCTCAAGAACATCTATTGCTCTATATAACCATAGGAGCAGAGAAACCATTACAATCTTGGTCGTGCTATTAAGGTTCTCAGAAAGTCAAAATAAGAAAGCATCTAGAATGTGCTTACTATTTACTATTAAGATTTCAGTGGAGCATCATATGTATACTCATCCCGCACTTGACTGCTCAATATTTATTGGGTACACAATAACAAGTACATACTAGTACATCTTTCCTTGTCTTACTTCTCGTGTTAATGGAAATACCTTGAACTAGCACACGATGTTTTGAATTCAACACGCATATTGGTTTAACGAACACATACCATATAAACATAAATACTAATCAAAGTCAATGACGAACTTATTGAAACACATAAACCATTTTAAAAGTTTAGAAATACAAGAACCTATTAGATACAATCATGAAAACTTAAATGTTGTCTAATAAAATCAAAGAGAGCATAACTCAACTAGCATTTGTACATGCTAGAGCCCACGAAATTTGTAATTCGAATCTCCCAAATCTCTATTATACTTAAAAAGAAAAAATCATCTAATAAATTATTTGAGTATTAGTTTTCATTTTTTTTTATTAGAAAGAAAATCTAGCTTATAAAACATTGCCTCGACGTTTGTGAGTTTCTTTACTTTATTTATCTACTTTCTAAATTTGTTTTTAAAACTCAAATGAAATTAAAAAAAGGAAAATATATATATTATATAAAATTATTTTTTACTTTAAAATTTGGTTAAAAATTAAAATATTATAAAAAATTGAAAACCAGTATGGTTATAAAGGAGAATTTTAGGTAAAAAAAAAAAAAAAGGAAATAGGACCAAAAACTTAAAAGAAGCAAAGGTGTATGAGTGTTAGATTGACGCGTGAAAGGCACGGCGTTAAAATATAAATGTCCCGACGCCATGGCCATGGGGCAGACACTCACACAAATAAGTCCTACCACGCTCACTGCAGGGGCTCTCAAGTCAAACCCTACTTTTCCTTTTTCTTTTTCTTTTTCTTTTTCTTTTTCTTTTTCTACTACACATTATTATCATTATTATTATTATCATTATTATAAATTTGAAAAATAAGAAATGAAAAATTCTTGGTTCCTTTTGTCAAAACCAAACCAATGGCATCCTCCTCTTCTCTACTTCTATGGGCTGTTGGGCATTTTCTCACCAGTCACTCACCACCAACACCAACACTCCTCTTTTTTATTTATTTTAAATCTTCTTTTATAAATTATATTCTTTCTAAGCTGACAAAATAAATAAATAGTCCTCTAAAGACAGATTCTTGTGTAAATTGTATTCCTGTTTGGCAAATCAATCATGATTCTTACTCCAACAATTAAATCAATTTTTTTTTTCTTTCTTTCACTACTAGATTAAAATCGACCGTTGTTGGCACTTTTACATTTTGCTAATTGAGCTAAACTCATTTTAGCCTATTTTTCTTATAATTAGATGTTTAAATACTCAGCACCACATTTTTAACCTAACTTAAATGAAAATTGGTTTTATTCTATGCAATACTTTTCTCCAATTGGAGACTCTTGTATTTTTTTTTCACAACTAATAGACAAATCTTTTTTTTTTCTAAAAATGATTTAAATAGTAATAGAGTCTAAGAGGTATGAAAAAGAAAATAGGAAGAAAACTTCAACAAAACCCCACAAGCATAATAAAGTGAAGACTTTGAAAAACATTTATAAAAGTGAGAAAGAGAGAAAAAGAGGCAGAAGACAACAAAAACATTTCATACACAAGCAAAAAGCCTAAACATTTTCTTTGTTTTCTTTTCTTTTCCCTTTCTTCCTCAATTCTCCATTCCTCATCAAAAGCCTTGTCTCTCACTCTTCCCCTTTCTCTCTCATTCCCTCCAATCAAAACCCACCCTCAAATTCTCAACTCTCAATCTCCCCTTTCTTCTTCTTGCCTCACCCCCCCCCCCTCTCTGAAACTGCTAAACCAGAAGAAGAAGAAGAAGAAGAAGAAGAAGAAAGGGGTTTGTGTTTGTTGTATTGCATTTTTAGAGAAACCCCATCAATGGAAATCACTTCTTCTTCAACCTCAACAACAAGATCACCTCATGAAAGAGAAAGAAACCCTTCTCCAAATACTTCCCCAAACAGCACCACCATCAACTCCAATCCTCCTCCTCCTCCTCCTCCTAAGCTCCTCCCCAGATCTGATTCCAATCCTTATCCCACCACTTTCGTTCAAGCCGATACCTCCAATTTCAAGCACGTTGTTCAAATGCTCACTGGCTCATCGGAATCTCCCCGGCCACCGCATCCACCAACGCCCTCCTCCAAGCCGTCTTCTATTCCTCCGCCGTCTCCCCAAGAATCCTTTCAATCTTCCAAAAACTTCCCGATTCCTCCTATCAAAACCGCCCCCAAGAAACAGCAGAGTTTCAAGCTCTATGAAAGAAGAAATCATCTCAAGAATAGCCTCATGATCAATACCCTAATCCCCAATTTCTCCGGTTCCGGTGCGTTGGGGGGATTTTCTCCTCGTAACGCTGAGATTCTCTCTCCGAGTATCCTCGATTTTCCTTCGCTTGCTCTCAGCCCTGTTACGCCTTTGAACGATGACCCGTTGTTTGATAAATCGTCGTCATCGCCGTCGCTTGGGAGCTCGTCGGAGGAGGAGAGAGCGATTGCCGAGAAGGGGTTTTATTTGCATCCGTCGCCGATGAATACCCCCAGAGCCGCCGACCCGCCGCAGCTTCTGTCTCTGTTCCCGGAAACGTCGCCTAGGGTTTCTGGATCCTCGTCTTCTTCGTAACGAAATCGAGGGTTTGTTTGTTTTTGTTTGTTTTTGTAGAGATTTGTAACTTTGGATTGATTTTTCCCCCCAAAGAAAGAAAGATGATCGTTGATGAATCAATTGGGTTTGGGTTTGATGAATTGATTCTCTGAGATTGAAAAAGGAAAAATTACGCAGAGAAGAGAAATCTTAGTTCCGATTTTCGGTGTACAATTTGATGAGAAATCCATTGGAAATGGTAAAAGCCCTTTCTTCATCTCTCTCAACTCAACTTCGATTTTTCTTTGATCTTCTTGCCTTCTTTTATTTCAATTATTCTGTTTGTTGTGAACCCATTTTCTGGTTTATTTTCCTTTCCATTTTCTCGGAAAGCTGGTGAGAAAATTTTTGTGTCTCTGTTTGATTCATTGGTTCAGTAAGCAGTGGTAACCACAAGCCTTCTAGGGAGAGAATGAGAGTTTCATCTCTTGATTGGATCCATCCAACTGTATTTGAATTTTAAGATTCGTGTTTATTTGATTTTTCAAACTTCCAAAAGTATGCAGAGATAAATTTCTACATTTAAGTTTTAAGGTAAAAATTCAAATTTATATTAAATATAGCAATCAATTTATTAAAAAAGAAAAAAAAAAGATTTTTCAAGGTAGTATGTTGAAGTTTACATATTTATTAAATAATTTTATAGTTTTAATTTTCTTTTTTCTATTTTGAGGAGTCTCGTTTTCATAAGTCTACATTTCAAACACAAACTTTCTAATTCTAATATATTAAAATCATTTTTCTAGTTTTTAGATTCTCCTAAATTTTTTAATTAATATTTAGTTTACAGTTTTATACTTTAAAAAGAACATTTATTTTATAAATTTATCTATTTCTCTTCTAATCAAATTTATTTTTTATTTTTCATAAGTTAAATGCATCATTTTTTAAAAAAAAAAATATATCATATTGATTTTTGTAAAAAAAATAAAACTATTTTTCTTAATATTTTAAAATTAATCTATAGTTTATCCTACTAAACAATTATTTTAAATTTTAAATTACAAAAAAAAAATTATTATAAGCTTATTTTAGTTATCTATCTAAAATAAGATGTTTTTCTTAAATTTACCAAACACTATTTTACTTCTTTACATTGTTTTAAAGGCTACAACAATCCAAAAAATGAGCCTAACTCTAGACTTTAGGGGAAATTTTCCTATACTACGGTGGTATGGACAATTTTTTATATTACCTTCATTTGTTGTGTATCATGTCAACGCGCTTTTAAAAATAATGTAAGAACTAGTAACATTAACGTAGGGTCCACAGATATCAGAGCTAACTCAACATCTCAAACACGTACATAAAATTTAAGACCAAGTAATTATAAATTTCAAAATGTAGGATGAAATATATAATTTAATTCAAAATATCTCTCTTATAGTCTTTAGTTGTATTTTATAATTTCCCATTTGACACATTATATTCAACTCTATAAAATTATGAACTACATGGAATTTACGGGGGTGATGGGAAGAAATTGGATTTTTTTTTTTCCTTCCTTTTTGGGTCTTTCTTTTTTACATTAATTATGAGTGAGTAAGTCAATAGGACTGCATTTAACAATGGTGGAGATCCATGAGGAAGAAAGATGGTTGGAAGTTCCACTCATTGTTTTGATGGATATCTTTGTTCTACAAATTGGGGCTCATACTCTTGCTTTCTCATTCTTTTGTCTTTTCTGTTTTAAAAGAGAAAAAAAAAAAAAAATTCCTTTTTTCTTTTTAATTTCTTGTTAAACTCTCAGTTTCCCCCTTCAAAGTCTTCTTTTAATTTTATTCCTAATTTCGCACTTTTTTTCTTTTTTTTTTTCCATTTTCCATCCTCATATTTTCAAATGATTCGTCCTTTCTAAGTCCCATGGATAGTTTGACATGACTTTTTCAACTGTTTAAAGGTGGCCATAGTCCAAATTTTCAAACTTTTTATTATATTTTTAGTTACATTGTCTAAAGTAATTTTAACGGCTCGAAAAATACTTTGAAGAAAAAAAAAAATCATATTAAATTAACTTTGGAGTTTTTGTTGCATCTCTAATATTGCACTTTCCATAAAATTATGTAGGGTTGATGGACAAAGTTCAAGCATCGAATCTTACGAGAACAAAGTACAATTATTTCAATCTTACAAGTAAAGACTTCCTCGTAAGATAACTGAAATAAAATGATTGGGATGGTGGTGTGCTTGAGGTAAAACAAGTAGTTAAAGTACTAAAATAGCTAAGACCAATAAAATGGAAACAATAGAGAGATAAAAATATGAATGAGGGGAAGTTGGTTTCAAAACAGCCTGTGGCCTAAAGGAAAATTGCATTAACAATTATGGTTGTAAACCATTGGTCATCTAAGTTTGAACTCAACCTAGCATACCACCCATATGCACGGCTGCATCTTGCTCTTTCAAGCATAGAAGGATTAAGCAGTAAGCAATTAGGATTGTGTCCGCAACCTACCCTTTCCACACTTATCACCTCCAACCAAATTTAATACCTATGCAACTCTTTTTAAGATGCTTTTTAGGAGACTAAACAATTAACACACATACTTCTATGGTTAATTAGGTTAATTAAAACTTAGATAAATAAACATAAAAACGTAGATGGTCCTATAGGTTATCCCTATTTCTAGAATAAAAAACAAAGTCATATGTTTAGGTACTTTTCATATATCACCTTCACAAAATCTATTTATTATCTAACTCTTTTCATATATATGGGATTCAACATGATAGCCTAATTTAAGTGATGAGCAAGATTATAAGGACAATTGTAAGATTTTTCTTCCATCTTAGGATTTTCACATATTTTAAATACAAAGGAGTTTTAGCTAAGAAGAAATATAGAAAGAAAAAGTAAAGACATTCATATTGAAAGAGAATATAGAAAGATGTAAAGTATGCTTAAAAGAAGAGTAGAAAACAACAAAACATGTAATTGAAAGAAGCTAAAATGAGAGCATAACTTAACTGACATAATATTTGTACTATCGACCTTGAAGTTAGAAGTTTGATTCTCTCACTCCACATGTTGTCAAAAAAAAAAAAAAAAAAAATCATAAAATAGTGTGTGCATGAAGTCTTTTATTGGTATCTAGGATTAGGGTTTTCTACCGATTATCAAATCTGTCAATTCTATGATTTTTGCAAGTATTATTAATTTAGTTGCGGTCGCAATGTATATGTCCACATCCAAAACCTATTAACACATTCAAAATTGGACTCATTTCACCCCAAAATACCTTTATTTAATAAATGAAAGTTAAGATCTACGTCAATTTTTACTTAACTTTGTCCAATAAACTCATGAATTCAACGCTACTTGAAATTAATAATATTGCTTTTATCTAAGATTGAATTCTATATGCAAATCAAATCAATAAAATGTAGTGTTGAATGATAAGTCTTGTCAAGAGAAGTCTTAAATGAAACTTTAACCCAAACTTGTCAAGAGAAGGATGTAAGGGAAAAGTGTCATGTATGAACAATCCAAACATAGTAAATTGGAAAAAAAAAAAAAAAGAAAAATTCCAATTTTGTAGATTAAAAGGAAAAATAACCCAAACTTCTTCTCTTTCTATTTCTCTAAATCTTAAAGAGGGCAAAAAACAATTTACAATTCAAACAAATACCATTCAAAGTGGTCCTGAAAATAACAAACACAAATGAAAGTCAATTGTTGTTGTTTTTCAGTTTTAGATGTCTCATGGGAGTTACCAAAATGTTAATCAATCACAAATTTGCCTGTAAGTTTCTTCAAATAGATTGATTCCAAAGGGTTGGGTTGGAATTTAGGCTGTGTTTGACAAAACTAAATAGAAATTAGGCAATAAGTTGTGTGTTCATGTGCCTCTGTTTTGATATTTATTTGTCAATTGCTAATATGTAAGAATCAATATCATCGTAGTTTATGAGGGTTAAGATTAATTTCAAAGTGTTATCATTTAAATTCTTGAAAATTAATAACATCTTAGTTTATGAGGGTTAAGATTAATTTCAAAGTGTTATCATTTAAATTCTTGAAAATTAATAAGTACTTTGTTTTACTCAATGAAACAAATATAGTGTAGAGATGGTATGATATTTTAGGATTGTTTGGATAATATTAATGTGACAAAAAATAATTAATGTTACACTTCTAGTTCAGGTTTACAATTTGTATCAAATGAGTTCTTAGGTATCAAAATTGAACAATGGTCTCTTCATTAACGAAATTCGTTAAATCTTTAACAATGGCTATATATCATATCAGCCCCCTAATTTTTATACATCAACAGCTAAGTCAATGTTCATTCTTTGTTTTAATGAAAAATATATTGGTTACGATGCCATTTTGTCTATGTGCTTTCAAATGTGTAATTTTGATTCCTATATTTTCAATAGATCTTAAATTTAGTCTCTTAAAGTTAATTTTTATCAAAATTGGCTAAATAATAATAATAGTTTTTTTGCAAAGAAATATAATATGTGAATATATTTTCAAAATTTCTAGTAAAAATGTTAATAGATAACAAAAAGATTTTTTAAAAAGCAACAATAAAACAAGTATTAAGAACTAAATTTAAAATTTATTGAAAGTATAGAAACTAAAACTAGACATGTGAAAGAAGATGGACTAAAATTGAACAAACTTCAAAGTATAAGGATCAAAATGATATTTTAATTATATATATATATATATTATGGACGGATACGTTTTTTTAAAAAAAATATTTTGTTTAAAAAATAATATATTTTTAAAAGAAAAATGTCTCTGTTCTTCCATAAGTACTAATAATATGATCATTGACCTTTTTATAAATGTTTTAAAACTATTCTTGAAGTAGAAATCAAATAAATTTCTGAATGAAAATAATTGGGACCTCAAATGAGTATGACGAAGACTTAGAATGATTTATTGGTGTTCAGGTCCCATAATCATTCCAAGTCTTTGCACTCGGTTCATGCAACATTTTTAAAAAAAATTTACTCTAAAAGTAGTTTTGAAATATTTAATAAAATGTCAAAAATAATATTGCAAGATTTGAAATAATTACCGTGTTTTGAAAATTGAAATAAAGGACAATGTTTATGGATGTGTTATATATATATATATATATATATATATATATATAAGCATTTCTGGGCCGATTTCAAAGTTCAAGCTAATTTTTTGGAAAATTTTCGAAGTCCAAGAGTTTTTCGAGATTTAGGAGCATAATTGAAACATATTCTAAAGTTTAAGTATTATATTTTGTATAATTTAGGCTCCATTTAGTAACCATTTGATTTTTTGTTTTTGATTTTTGAAAATTAAGTCTATTTCCTTTTAATTTATAACGTTGTTTTATATCTTTCTTAAGTAAAAGAGTTGAGCTCGTAGTTAAATTCCAAAAACAAAAATAAACTTTTAACGTCCCGGTTGGTAACCATTTTGTTTTTTGTTTTTATTTTTTATTTTTTAAAATCAAAGTCTATTTCCTCCTCATTTCTTACATTGATTTGCATATATCTTAATTACAATAATTGAATTCTTTGGCAAATTTTAAAAAATGACTTTGTTAAATAGATGTAAACAAAGTGTTAGGAAAATAAGTAATCCAAGAGAGAGAAATGATAAAGGTAGGGTCCTGAAAATGTTCTAATTTAAAAAAAATAATAATAATAATTAAATTACAAATTTAGTCCATGAATTTTGAGATTTATATATATTTGGTCCTTAAATTTTTAAAACTATTTAATAAATTTTTAAAATTTCAATTATATTTCTCACTAATATTTGAATTTTGTGTCGTCTTTAACAAATTTTAAAATTTTAAAATTAATTGATATATTAAATATAAATTTAAAATTTATGTGTAATGAAACTTTGTTATATTGATTTTGTGTTTGACACTAATTGGATGCTAGTAAAGTAATTATTATTATCTTTTAGCAACCTCGAGAGAGTAAGTACATAGATTGATTTTCATTTCATTAATTCCAATTAAGCAACATGAGTTATTTTGTCTTTAAAATGATAAACAATAATTTACAATTCGTGTGAGATTTTTACACTTAATTTAGTCAAATGAACACAAAAATGAACCTTATCCTCAAAAAATAAAATAAAATAAAATATAAACAAACCTTATACTCTTTAGAATATCAATGATACAAAAATAAGGACCTCAAAGAGTAATTAATTAAGACAACTTGGTTCTTTTCAAAAAAAAAAAAAAAAAAAAAAAAAAAAAAAAAAAGGGCACTTCTTGGAGTTCAACATTAGGATTTGGCTCACCAAATATCTTCTCATTTATTTGTAAATTTCATTTGATTGAGTTTATTATTTGACTCATTTTTTCTCTGTTGCAGAATCCTAAATGGGTATTTGAGCCTTAGTATAAACTGGAAAGTTTCTCTCATTGAATAGGAAGAAAAAAGTTGACTTCACATGTGATTTTATGGGAACCCTAAATCTTGACTCTGTTTTGTCTTAGTTTAGAGCTGCTTTTCCTTCCTTTATGGAAATGAATCGTTTCACTCCAGGAAATGTGTCTTGGAGTGTACTTTATTTTTATTTTCTTTTAATTTTTTTTTTTATAGACAAGATCTTGTTTGTCCTATCTAAATTAAATAGCCACATCATCAATCNCTCAAATTTATTGTCATTTTGAGTAACTAAGTACAATTCATAAACCAAAGTAGAAAATAGATTGCATATAACTTTATATTTGATAGAGGTCCCTTATTAGTTGAATGAGATCATACATTAAACTAGAGTTATGTTTTCTATTTCGTGTAAGATAATTCAATCCTCATTTGTATGAACGTGATGTAATAAAATCAAAGCTAGAACACAACTTTCATATCAGTTTAGTAACGAAACTAATCACGACAAAGGTGAGCAACAAGAAAACAAAATTGTGATGAGTGTTGCTATACATCGTTTATTGATCGTTCAGAAAAAGAACAAAACTTACAAGGACTGTTGATGCAGGAGAATAGTGATGATTATCATTGCAGAGAATGAGAACTTGCATTTAAACTCAAAGATGTTGAAGTTATTTATTTGAGCAAAGTAGTCTCTATTCTCAAGCTTTATTGTACGTTCCAATATGGAAAAAAGAGACACATATCAGCTCTTCATATTTCTGAGAAAGATTGAATGGTTTTGAACCCATGATTGTCTAGAAGAGGAGCGTTTCCGGGTCGTATGGATATATTCACATCCAGTCCTGAAAAACAGAAACAAGTCATAAACAGTGAACAGAACAAGTGTGGTACGGTTAGTAATATAGACACGATGTGCACGCACATCACACAAAAAGTTTCGTCCCTATTCAGTTCCATGAACTAGGAAGGGCATTCTTTGTCCTTGCTTGGTTCCTTGTATATGATAATCACTAATGCATTTGATGTTCGTATGGTCGACCATGCTCAATGTTTTGTTAGTAGTATGTATCAAAATTTTGATACGAAGGTTTGGAGTTTATGATTGTTTCCTTCATCGTTATGCCAAGCAGAGATGGTATTGTTTATTAAACTTGTCCCATGACATGACAAGACAATTACTCATCACTAACTATTTTTAATCATTTGAAACCAACAATACCAAGGAGATCATGACTCTTACAACCAGATGTTTGTAGAATACGCCATAAATGCAAAAGGATCAAGAAGATGTTAAATACCTGCTGCTTTTGCAGCTACAGCTTCCTGGAAAACATCAGTGACAAACAAAATTTCTGATGGCTTATCAACTCCAACAGACTCTCTGATTTCAACATAACTGCGCATTTCTCTTTTGTTCCTGAGAGCATAGAATGAGTAGTTTGTATAGAGTGTAAAGACATTGTTATATTTCTACCCAACTGAAAGGGAAATTATGAAAAGTAAAATTAGATTTTACCCCACTGCAGTATCGAAATATCCAGACAAATATTTTCTTAGATCCCCATATTTTGTATTTCCAAATAGAAGCCTCTGTGCTAACCTACTGCCGCTTGAATATATGTATACCTGCAAAAATTATTTTATTAGGTTCATCCACGGTTAACAGTCATGTCAGAAACAAATGGAGAAACTTTGAACTCTCCATACATTGCAAGAATAGAGAGTACAAGAAATGAAAAAATGTCAATCAAAAGAGAGAATAAAAACTTTGAATGTATTTCTACTGCTTTGGTTATCTCCCCATGTTACTAAGGTGCTGCATGTAATTCTGGATACTAAGCCACAGAAATTTTGATTGAAGTGGAAAATATGCGGATATGCGAACTGTGACTTTTGAGGTATCTAGTTGCTTATTAATAAAGTTCAACAGCGGGGAGTTAACCATGAGTAAAACTAACTTTATAGTAATGTAATCACACGGATGATGACGACATATTAAGCTCCCAGAATTATAGAAGGAAACTTCAAAGCTAAGGGGTTTTATTGGAAACTAAAATCAAGTGCGTTAGTACTAAAATAAGTAAAAGACATAGGGGAAGTGAATATATTTCAAGAGCAACCTATTATAAACCATTATCACTCCCAGCAGTATTCAGTTATGAGGATTCATTTATCATTAGACAACAACAAGCAGAAACTACAGGAGTACAAAAATAGGTATTAATGGAATAAAGATCAAGGACTCAGTCGTTTCCATCTACGAATAGTGACCATAGCATTAACATAGATTTAAAGGATATAACATTGTTTTGGATGATTTGATGACTTTAGAAGAATTGCTTTTAGAAAGTACATTTGAAAATTTTCATGGTATTTGGCAACAGCAAAGTAAAGTTCGAGTTTCTCATGGTGCTTGGTCACATATGTAAAAGTATATCTAGAAATTCTAAAATCACTTAAAAAGTACTTGAATGTGCTTTGAGATGAAGTAGTTAATTATAGTTTTCCAGAAAGTGATCGTAGAAAAATGTTGCTGCTGCTATTTGTACAGAAGAAAAAAACACTAAAAGAAGACATGATGAAACAGAGTAGTTATAGGCATATCAAAACTTGTAATCATCAGCATTGCAAATGTGGGAGAGAGAAAAGTGTACTATATACAACCTTTATGCCCGCGGCGTGCCACCTTTCCAGAGCTCGTGGTACATCCTCAAAAACTTCACCTTTCAATTCATTGTTCTCAAATCCAGTTAGCCATATATGACCCTAGCAAAGCTGGAGGTTAGTTCTTGTTCCACAAAAGTTAGTTATTTTCTTCCTTAATTATTTCTGCTTACTTGCAACTGTTTTAGAGCAGGAATTTTCCTGTCAGCTTTTATCATGGCTTCGACATTCGCAACTATAGCTGCAATCACCTCGTCTTTTGCAGAATCATCAAGAGGAATAGGCATGGCACCAGCAACACCTTTTTCCAGATCATCTTGCACCTGCAATTGGATTTTCAAAGTTACTCACCACCACAGATTTAGAATACTTTTTCACTATGCTCTAACTGAACCATTTATGGTCAAACTTGCTTTAATACTCTGGCATTTTCAAACCTGTAAGGGGCCCATGTCGAATTTTCAGTGTGCTTCTCTAAATAAAAAGATATCCACACATGGCATTTCTTCTTAATGACTTCTCCAATTTGTCATACTTCAATATTTTAATAAATTTCCTGAGAAACTTGTTTTAAAATATCCTATCCATTGCCATTTAGTGACCTTGAATGCCTGAATAGAACTATCTTACCTGAGAACGCAACAACTTAATATCCTCTTTAGTCTCTGCAGTGTCAAATGTCAGAGACAAATGTTTGTGGACATTGTCGCGAGCATATGGAAAAAGAACATCGGTCACAAACGAGATTGGCGTAGTAGTTCCTTCTATATCAAGAACAATGCAATGCTGCAGAAAAATTATCAAAGAAATGAATTGAACTTTAGCAGTTTACAAAATCAAACTCAAGAAAATAATCAAAGAACAATTTAATATAACAGACATGCAGGGATACACTCAGCAGTCCACATACACACACATTGTACTACAATCAAATTGCCCAAGCGTATAGATCATAGTTTATATCAGAGCTATAACCTTCGAAGATGCTTCTTTGTTACATCCACCTACTACAACTTCTTTGACTTTCTTAATGGGACCATGATTTGGAGTAGACCAGTCTAGGCCCAACTGATAAAGCTTGATGGCCGCCTCAAAGAGATAGTGGTAACATTCAGCCTGAAACAATGAGTGGACTATTCAGAAAGTGTGTGTGAATATTGAATGTAATATCTTCCCTTGTCTTCCATGTTGGTTCGTTACTGTATAAAGGTGGAAATTTCGAAGAGTAGGCAAAGATTCAAATTTTACAATTCTTATTTTCAAAATGCAATAGGATCCTAAAATGCAGATTATAGATGTACTTCATCTATCACTGTTCAAGAGTACAGCTGAAGCAATATAAACACAAGTGACTCAAGACTTCAATACCAGAATGGTAGAAGGTACCATTCTATTTTGAAATCAAGTCAAAAGATGTCAAAATTACTGACTTGTCCTGAACTACCATGTATAACAAACCTGAGTTTTTGCATGGATCCATGAATCCCCCCATACATAAATGCCATGGTTTCGAACAAGCACAGCAGTTGTTTTTGGGTAGGCTTCAATCTGTAGAAAGCAAAGGAAAGTGCATTTACTCTTTAAACGCAGTCTACTGGTGAAATGAGGATTTTAGAACAGGATAAACACTGGTCAGAGTATGCATGGTCTTTTACTGGCAGAAAAAACTTCTGTCATTTATCAACAATGAAAGGTTACTCCATTAATCAGTCAATATCAATAATTCCATCATTTGCATTTAATGGCATAGTAGTTAATACATAGGACAATTATGTCCATCCTTACTCGAAAGACACAATGATCAGCATGGTGAAGTCACCCGAAATACACATATAGGAATTTTATCAATTAGTAAATTGATTTTCAAATAAGGACTGTATTAGTCTATCATTTGTTAAGTGAAAATTGCTTATCATTGGTCCTTTTTTAGTTCTCCTCTAGGTATTGTTAATAATTGAAGACCAACAAGAAAAAACAGCAGATAAAATTTAAGTTTAGTGCATGACAACTCCTTACTGCTTTAGCTAGAGATTCTGTGAGCTCGTATTCATAAGCTGTATTTTCTATTATTGGGATCACAAGTTCGTCATAGTAACCATGCCCTTTGATTCCTTTGATCATTTCCATATGAGTAATCTGCAGTAATTATAGTAAGGAATGATTAAAAATAATTAAAAAAAAGAATCAAGAATTACAACAAGAAACAAATCCATAATTAACAGGAAATTAACAGGATAAAAAGATATTCTAGTCTTCATGATAGAACTTCACATGTTGCTGGATTCAGTATCGCTGAAGTACTCTCGAAGTGGTAAAAAGAGGAATTTGGGGTGAAAGTTAGTTTGCATGGGGAGGGGGCCACAGTGAGAATGTATGGGAGTGAGTATGTGATCATTATATATAATAATGTGTAGGGAGTAGAGAGGGTATGCTTTTTGTTGTAGAAAGTTGTCGTGAAGGAGAGGTCATCAGCTCTGGAATCAAGCTGGGAATTGTAAAGCCTTTGGACTCTGTTTTTGGTAATCAAATATCAATAGTAGTAAGGGAATTCCTTACAGCCTCATGACTATCTTCTAAAACTACTCTAAAACTGATATGCTCGACAAGTTTATATGCAACTATATGGTTATACTAGCTAAAAAGGTCAGTTAATTTTTGGCCTAGCTCTAATTTGTACAATGTTCTCTTCAAATGAAGAATAACAACATTAGAAATGTAATTTTGTAACATTTTATTAGTGTACATATCAGTTTGAAGATTACAAACAGGTCCTTATACACAAATAAAAACAACTATTAATTTCGTTTACTAGATCTGAATGCAAGGGTAACCAGTTCATAACAATTAATTGTAGAATCAGCTATCTTATGACCAAGTTTCTACATAAAATTATCCAAAAATCTTTCATAAGTTCACAACTACAATAATATATTCCCATGCATGAAGATATTTTTGAGTCTATACTATATTTCTTTGCAAAATATTTAGCTAACCTCCTACACGCATCTTTAAAAATCCAGATAGTATTCATGGTAGCATCAACCAAAGAATATTTAATCCAAAGAGCTAGAAATAATTCATACAAAAGGCAGTTCATCATCAGATAGCCTTCATCCAGATTCAAACAATATAAGTAGATCTGGACAAAGGTGGACATGAACTGGAAATTTTGTGGGATCAGGCACACACAACATTCACCCTTGTGAATGAATGCCAAGAAGTGAAAACTCACTCTAAATTCCTTTGCTGATGGATTGATCATTGTTGCAAGGCATGATTCTATCCCGTGACTGTGAATAACAGCTCCAGCATCTCGCATCTGATATGCCTGGATTGGAAGGGGGGAAATATGAAAAATTATCAGATTTTTTTAAATGTAAACAACTGCTTTCGTTGAGAAAAAAAATGAAAGAATATGAGGGCGTACAAAAAACCAAGCCCACAAAAACTCCTAGAGAAAGGGTTTCCAACTAAGTAAGATAGTAATCTAGCAAACTGCTGCACAATCAAGAATCCAAAAGTAGAAAGTGGTCAACCCGACTGAAGAAGTCAGTAAACCTTTAAGTTTAAACTTTCTGGTTAATGCAACAAATATTGTGTATCCAATAGGGAAAGGCACCATGGTATTTAGCTTCATGCAAGGATCTTTTTTACAAGAAAAATATGGTGATGAAACAAACAACAGAAGAAGGCTATAGCCAGTTGGATTCTTTTTGGAAGAGGAAAAAAAGAGAGAGAAACAGAAACTCAATTGCAAACGTGGTCCAGCTTATGAAGATAAGACATTTTACTATCTGCATTATAGTGGAAATTTTAGGCCAAAAGGTTCAGTTCTTTGCCATCCTAGTATAATATCACTGCGAAGATTATAATAGTTAAGCAAGTACCAACAGACTGGTGCTAAGCCAGATTATCTTTCTGTCCCTTATCCAGAGACCCAAATTCAGATAATCAAAAAGACATTTCTTTGCATCCACAGATGAGAATCTTTGACATTGTCTCCGATATATTATCATATTGTACAAACATGAAAAATAAATATATACAGAAGACTGCACAGCTCTTGGAAATTTAATCAAATTGACAGAAAGAAAATGTCAGTAACATGTCGTCTGACAAAATGAACAAGAAACCGCATCAGAATGGTAGAAGAAGAATGTGAAATCAAAACCTTCATAAAAAGGGGACCACAGTCCGAACATTTTGGAGGCTTGTGTGGGTATGGCTTCACAGTAGGAGAAGATAAGACAGAACCATCAGGAGATAACACATACATGTCCTCTGGTACCATTCGCTCCTTCTGAACACCTATTAATGAGTGATAAATTGATGCCAGATAACCAATATAAACAAAAGAAACAGATAATTTCACAGTCTAGAAGAGACATTGCGACAAATAATTAGACACAATAATCATGGTTTGTCAAGCAAGGAAATAAGCTAGCAAATGACTAGGTTGATAGCTGAAAATACACAACGAACATCTTTGAAACTGAGACTAACAAAAGCATCGTCCAGAAAGTCAGATGCCCTTATTCATGAAACATGCGCAAATAAGGCAGCCATGCTAGAACACACAATAGCTCTATACAAATAATAGTCTAAGCTCGAATAACTAGCTTAAAGAGCAACAAACGAATGTAGCTCATATCACAGAAACTACAAACGAGGGATTAAATTACAAAAATAATAAAACCCCAAAAGGAGTTGATTGTAAATCCCCATGAAATTGGGAGCAAAAAACTATGGATGCAAATCAGAGAAACAAACAAAACCTTGATGGACCTTGAAAAACTCCTCCATAGACAAACAAACAAATGAGGAAGCCAAAAAAGACACTATAAATCAGATAATCTGAAGGAAGAAGGAGAAGAAGGATGCAAAAAACAAACCAGAAGGGGACATGACGACGAGCTGATTCTGCTTGGGAATAGCATCATCATGGACTTTGATGGTGATACTACCGCCGGTTCCAGAGACCCATCCAAGCCCATAAAAATGGCGGCACAGCTCTGAAAGTAGAGCCTTAGTTTCATGGACCCCCTTGCTCTCCAAGAAATCAGGGGATATCTTAGCCCTCTTCTCTCCGTTCACACCCACATCTGATGCCGTTGCCATTGGAAGCTGTTTCAATGTTAAAACGGAGAAGCTCTCTAGAAAACTGGGTGGTTGAGCTTGGAGTGAAAAAGGGTTTTAACTTACTTAATAGATGAAAATTAGAAGAGAATCGCAATTGGGATTCTTTATTCCTCTTTAGCTCAGTGTACAGAGTAGGCAATCAGTTCAGGGCACTGCGGTTAAAGGTGAAGCAGCCATAGTCTTGACCCTTTTGCTGACCGAAGAAAGCTGAAACCTTTTGAATTGGGATTATTGGCAAGTTTCGTTTTACTTCTTCTTCGGTTTCGTTCGTTGCATTGCAGTCAATTCTTAGAATTTTGGCAGTTTCTTGGATTGAATTTGTGTACAAACTGATTCGTCGGTCCACTGAATTCCTATTTGGATGGCTCAATGGTCCAAAAACTTAAACTGGGTTAGATTTTCCGATCGAAATTATAGAAATTTTCGTCCAAAGTTCTCTCCTTTCTTTTCATCGAAATTATATACATATATATTAGTTTTCAAAACTTTTAGGTATTTTAAAACAATCATGGAATAAATAACATAACAAATAAATTAATTATTAACAATATTTATAAATTTAATTTTCAAAAAATCGAAATTAAACTTTTCTTTAATAACTATTTCATTTTTTAAAAAAAAAATTAAACTTATTTTCTCCTATTTTTTACAATCAATTTGCATATCTCTTTTAGGTACGATAATTGAATTCTTTGTTAAATTAAAAAAAAAAAGTTTTTAAAAGTTATATTTTTTAGTTTTCAAATTTTTGGCTTGGTTTTTTAAACCATTGGTGAAATGTAAATAACAAAGAATAAATTTGAAGGTGGCAGCAACGTCTAGGGGCTTAATTTTAAAAAACAAAAAAAGAAATAGTTACAAAACGAAGTCTAAATAACTCAATGTTGATACTTTGATCGACGCCATTAGGAGAGTTATTTGTGATTCTTGAGGATCTTCTATTTGAGCATGATACAGGTGCATTGATCGGGAGTGGCCCATTTAAAGCTTTGGAATATGAGGTTATTAGAGAATCGTTTATCTTCTCTTCGTCAACTTAGAGAGAAGTTGTCTCAACCCTTCGTAATTGAATCTGATTAAGCAAATATCATTATTAATGATATGTCAATCGACAGTTTAGAAAATGAAGAATATGGCTAAGGGTGTGTTGAATTTTGCAAGTCAAATGAGTGTTATTTCTTAAATAAAATCGTTCTTGTAATTTTGTTGCTCACTCTTTGGCGCAAGTAGTTTTAATGTTTTTTGCCCAACCTATTTCTAGTTTAGAAGTTTATAAGATTTGTTGGAATTTTAATTTCCGAGATTGGGTGTCTTCAGTTCTCAATAAAGATTTGGTTTGTTGGTTCTTTCTCTTTAATGAAGTTATCTTTTTCTTAAGAGGAAAAAAATAATAAAAGGTATATAATGTCAACCTATTTTCATTTATTGTATTTTATTCATTAGGTTAGCAATCATTGATAACTAAATTGAGGCATTTTACTTGTATTGATTTTGATCCTAGTGTGTGTTTACTTATTTGTTTGCAATTTAGAGCACAATTGTAATTGGATTGCATTGTAAAGAGAACGAGCTGCAATAGTAATAAGATTACCTTTATGGTGTGTACTAACACGAAATTCAATCATAATAAAAAAAATATTTTGGTGACGTTTACTTTTCTCTATAATGGGAATGCAATTTGAAATATTACCATAATGACCTGTTATATTTTTAATTAATTTTATGATGCCTTATTTATTATTTATCACTCTATCCCTTAAAAAGAATAAAAGGGAGGGGAGGAAACCCACCATTGATTATCATTGCAGATTTAGGTAAACAACCCAAACATAATTTAATGGGACACACCTTCCTAAATTACATTTACAGAGAGGTACACATGCCCTTGTTTTTTAGGGTTTATTGCATCTTTTATCACTCTATCCCTTAAAAAGAATAAAAGGTCTAAACATAACTCATTAAGTGGAGACATTTTCATTAGCTAAGAGATTCGAATAATTTTAGCACATTTATTTTGTTGAATTAAGAGAGGGGAAAAAAACAATTTTTTAGTCCGAAGTTGTATCAATTTTCACCATAAACTTTTAATTTCGTTTAAAATAAATCCTAATAACCTTAAACAAACCTGGTAATCTTTACCCTTTATTCAATTTCTACTAATTCATTTACCAACGTAAAAATCTCCAAATATTATAATGGGAAGTCCACAAGGCAAGTTGGGGCCCAAATGCCCATTTACTAGTTTCAATAAAAATTAAACTACTCACAAAATTAAACTTGATCAATGCTCAAATTAAACATGGAATAACTTTGCCAAAACTTATACATTCAACAAAAGTTAGCAATGATATCAATTCTATTTGAAATCCTTCCAATTATGCCACGTACATATGTTTTATAATTCATTAAATGCATGTGATATGGTACTTTGAGCGAACACTAATTAGGTAATTAAAATTGCAACATTTTTTAAAGTTTAATGTTAAAATCTCAATACTTATCTAAGTAGTGCAAAATATTGAAAGTGAATGTTTATGGTAAAAATTGATACAATCTATTAAGTGTAGAGTTCAATATTGATTTTGTATTAATAAAAACCTTTAATTTGCACACTAGAAAAATGCTAAATTATAAATAAATAAAAAAATACTCTTGAACCTTATCATTTATTTAAAAAATTGCAACATCACTTCTTAAACGATACAACTATCCTTTAAAATAGAACTCTTTTAAAATTTTAAGTAGAAATTGAGACTTCAAATAGTGTGACTTAAAACTGTGTGATAATCCAAGATTTTGTTTAGGTCACGCCCCAATTTTTATTCAAAATTTTGTATGATTTTTAAAGTAGGTGTAGTATTAGAACTTTTCAAACAAGAAAGGGTATTCTTTATAAACCAAGAGTGACCATAGAAGTTAGAAGAAATACAAAAGTTCACATTTTTATAATATGAATTAGGTTCTTACTTTGGGAACAACATCCTGGTGAGGGGCCCGTCGGGTGAGAGCCCAGAGAGAAACCCGTCTCATAAAACCCAATTCTTGGATAACCCCATCATCTCTCTTCACATTATTTTCACATTATTTTGATTAATCCCAGCTCTATCCTTTCTCTCTGGTTCCATGTCTAGAGGAACAGACCGTCTGGTGAAGAATTTGAAGAAATTCGCTGACTTTCAGTACAAGCTTTTCACAACTCGATATGGGCAGCAAGTCATTGACATACTTGAGTTCCCATTTAAGGTGGTTTTATCCCCTTTCACGCTTGCTTTCGACATTGCCGGCTCAGCTCCTCGTGGCTTCGGCGTTCCCGAGCTCATTTCCAAGCTCTCATATGCTTCAATCTTTGTAAGTTTTTGAATGCAAAGTTTTTTTTTTCGCCAATGTGACTAATTAGCTTAGAACTATACGAAATTTAAAGACTTTAGTGTGTTTGCGAGAGTGTGAATTCTGAGAGTGGGAGGTTTTGCTTATAACGAGCTCAGCTATGAAGAATTGCTTCATATGGTAGCTAGTGTTTGGTACAATCCCAAGGCATAGACCTGCCTTTTCGGATGATTCTTGGAACCATACAGTGACCGACTCCTCACCGATCCAAGGTAATGAAATTCTCAGCGATGGGTGTGAAGGATTGACGCTCAAAATGCTCTTGAAGTTGGTATGCCAATTGAAGGCGAGCTCATGGATACACGGAGTGCGAGTGCCGGGAGTGTTATTTAAACATGGCGTATCACTCACATTCATGACCTTTCAAATACGAAGGGAGAAAGATTACTCCAAGTTTGCTTATGAGAAGCTTTATCAAGAGTGGAGGGGTGCAGGAACCTGACTCAAAGATGAATTGTAGTGAATATCAAGAAATTTGTTGATGTTAAGAATGAAATGTACGTCCAAATCTGTCCTTTCCTTCCATGAAAGGTTGGATTTCAAGTCGATATCCCAACAAATAATTGGTGTTGATGAACATGAAAATGGGTTGGTCTAGTGTATAATAAGGACTCTTGTAAATAATAAAGAGCTTAGAGGGTATGAGTTCAAGTCTAGGGGTTAAAAGGTATGAGTTCAAGTCAAGAGGTTACCTATCTAGGATTTCGAGTTTTCCAACCAAACATAGTAGGTGAGATTGTTTTTCCATGAAAAAAGTCAAGGTGTGTACAAATGGGCCTAGACACTCACAAATATATGTGTGTGTGTGTGTGTGTGAATATTTCCAAAGTTTTCTAGTGAAGATTGAGCCATCGATTTCTAGTGGAGATGAGAGATGGGTATGGTTTTGCTTGACCATCCTTGCTGTGTGTTAATATTCTTAAGTATACATTGCGTATGAGCAAAGACAAAGAACAAACTTCCAGGTGTTTGATATATTAGTGGTATGGATATTCCTTTTATTGAAGTCAAGATTGTGGCTGGTAAACTCAGATGTGACGCCTTATTTGGATCCTCTAGGCGATGGCTCTAAAAGATTGGAGTTGAGGAATTCAGTCAAGAACAAATGTAGTATAAACTGGAGAAACAGAAAAAGTTTTACATATAGGAATGTGGAAGATTGACTCTTTGTCAAGTGATTCTTGCAAATTTTACCTACCTCCATCGTGTATATTTTTCTATGCTGAGGAAAATGGCAGTGAGTTTTGAAAAGGAAGATGTGAAATTTCTTTCAGGATGGTCGTTTTTATGGAAAACTTAGGCACCTTATTAACTGGAACGTGGGGTATTTAACCATTGATCCTAAAGGTTTGGTAATTGGTAATTTGAGGGGAAAAGATCACTCACAGAAAAATGAATTGCACTTTGTACAACAATGTGAATTCAGCTGGGTTTTGGTTACATATTGCCTGTCACTTGATTCCTAACAAGTTAGTTGTATCTTTTCAAATGATTTTGTGACTGACTTCTTTGATGCATGGTGTTGTTGGTTAGATTGGCCATCTGGACTTGCATTGTACTGTCAATGTGTCAAATGGATTCCGAGATAAACTGTGGATGAGTCAGTTGTCTTGTTAATTTTTTTTTTTTAATCGTGTTGAAGGGTCTGCTGTTCTTTACGGTCAATCTTTTTTCTTTTTTAATTTTTTAAATTTTGCACAAGGTCTATAAATTTGGGGGTTGCTTATCAATCTTTTTAATATCATTATCTCTAACTCTGGTTATTGCAGGCTATTGCTACTTTTGGGACTTATGATATTGTGCTAGAGCTAGGAAAGAAAGTTGTATGTCAGAGGTGCCTCCTGTTACCATCTTGAATCTCTTTTCATGGTGAACCTTGGGCATAACTATTTTGTTTCACTTCAAAATCAAATGAACAGATTATTTAGTGTAAACTGTAAAGTATCTGCATAATATGTTGTGCACAAGATCCAATTTTTTTTTGGTAATTATTCGATCATATTTAATTCTAACAATTTTTTTTTCTTTGTTGCAATTATCCCTATTTTCCATTTACCAAAAACTTGAAATCTTATGCTTTTGTTATTCTGTTCTCTGCTTTTGTTCAGCCCCTTGGCCTCCTTTTGTACTTTCATTTGTTAGTTTTTCATAAAAAAAAGAAATAAAAATTCAGAAAGCTTGCTTTGTTGCTACGTAGCTTGTTTTTCAAACTGGTTGTCTAGGTAATGCTTTGTTTCCAAATTCCATGTACAACTGGAGTTCATATTTCTACATTTTGTGTTTGTTTGTACTTTGGTCCTTTTGCAGGCACTGTCAAACCTGCAATGGATGGCAAGCCATGCGGTGTACCAAGTGCAGAGGGTCAGGGATGGTGAACTACCAAGTGAAGAACTATGCATTGAGAAGGTAACCCACTTCTTATTCTCTTTGGTTTTGATTGGAATCACTTAAATTACTTTCCACTAACGGAATCGTTGACAACTCATGGAGCTCAAATTCATACATTGAATCTTTCAATTGCAATACCTCAATCCATAACTTGAATCTTCCTGCAGTGGAGAGAAGGCAACAGCAGAAAGTATTGCGGATGCCATTGCAGAGAATCGGGCTGAGTTGATTCACCTTCCTTCCACTTTGGACCTTCATACACCATTGCCATCCAAAGATTGCCCAACATGTGATGGAACAGTGAGGATAATATCTCCATATTCCAAGCACCACACGCTAAGACATTCAAATTAGTATATAAGATAAATATCCAGTCGTAGTCGTAACCTAATTAGCATCTTGTTATTGGTTTTTGCATCCTTCACAATCTTGCTGCTTGCAGATTGACTATAATATGCATGCCCTTTTTGCTTTTTATGCGCGTAGTTATTCAAATAATTTATTGCAATGTAACTAATGGGATGGGTGTTCAACTATGGCACAACCTATTGGTAACTTGCGTACACTATACCTTTATTTTTCTTAATTTTTGGCTTGGACGAAATTAAAGAAAAGGAAGCGACAGTTGGACTTAAACTTGCAAAATTTTGCCATCAAGAACTCATTCTGTGTATATATTTCAGGGAGTGATGAGCTGCCCTGAATGCAAGAATAAATTGCAAGTGAGAATCTCAGCAGATGATGTAAGTTTCATGGAAAATTGTAGTCCATGAAAGTGCTTCTTACTTTATAATGTTAAAACTTCAACTACTTTTGATGTCTTAACAAGGCTGCATGAATTTTTGAAACTTTAACTTGTAGACTGTCTTTTTTCCCCTGTAGCCAGAGCTGAAAGGACATAGGAGGGCCTGTTCTATTAACTAGGATTGCGTTGAAAACATTTGATTTGTTAAGCTAATTTATCTTTTGCTAGTTCTAAGGGCACATGACCTTTAGATTCAAAAGCTATTAGCTTTTGTACTCCAAAAAGAAAAAGGAAAAAGGAAAAAAAGGTTAAAGAAATAAAAATTTATTTACTTTTTTTTCTCTTCTAAATGTGAAAACTTATGAAACTGAATTTATATATATATAGACACACACACTCATATATTATATATTGTTTTGAAGGCTCAGAATAAATGAGCCATCTCAAACCTCCAATTTCTTATTTACTACTAAAAGCTTAGAACTCAAGGACACAGGTGTACGACCTATGGAACAAAATGTAGATTAGTCTGTCCAAGTAAGGTTGTTATTTAATATTAAAAAGTGCTATAGTGTAAAAGCAAATGTTCATCTTTTTTTCTATGTAAATGAGAATGTAGTCCTTATTCTGTTGTTCCTTTTGTGCAGATCATGGAACCTCCTTGGAAAGCTTATAATGTTTTGAGAAAGATGGAATATCCATATGAGGTTATTATGCCCTTCTTTTCCCCGCTATGGTTATGATTTCTATGCCAATGGCAGTGTAGTTACTAACTAGAGAGCCAGTCATTTACTTTAAATAGTAGTTACTAACACCAAAATGGGGACTAACACGATTTGAACCAAAGGGATTAGCTCTAGGGAACATGAAATGAGGGATAGGGAGAAAGGAATTTATCTTTTAGGGCTGCCTAGGGGAAGAGTGAGGGTTGCTAGGGCAAAGACTTACCCTTAAGGACATATTGATGGAAAGGATTGTTTCTCCTTAAAATACACAACAACATTTACTTTAAATAGGAGCAGTTGTTAATCTACCACGAAATTCATGTTCTTAACTTCTGTTCACTTGTGAATTTGGAGTCTCGATAGGTAAATCATAACCAACTGTTAAATCACCAACAATCCAAAACCTTAAGTTGATGGGTTGTGAGAAATTTAATATTATATCAACACAATAACACTACCTCTAATTTGTGGCTTGGAAATTTGTTAAAGGGTCAACAAGTGAAATTCAGTATTAATTGGGGAGGAAATGCCTTTACAGGAGATTGAATTCAGGACCTCCTACTTTGATACCATATCAAATTAACCCAAAAGCTTAAGTTAATGAGTTATAACAAATTTAATATTGTATCAACACTCTAACACCAACCTTACCTTGGCAATCACTGCAGAGCCAAATATCAACTTCAACGAAAAGATGTAAATTCAAAAACTTATGAGAGCACACTTGGAAAACGGTTCAAGTGCGAATTCCATCACACGTGATTTATTATTCTTATTATTATTATTATTATTTTGATAAAAAACAAAGGGATTGTAACAATGAAATTTTCCCGAACTTGATATGATGCTTTAAAACTTATCATATAAAATCCAATTCCTCTTGTTCATTGTTCCTTTGGATTGCAGTCCTTTTCATAGTTAGTGTTGGGTTCTTGTATTTTGTTTGTCCTTGTATTCTTAATGTAAGTTCGATTTCTAACACCCCCCCCCCCCCCCCCCCA
>QLSR01000041.1:1090071-1119330 GCA_031780015.1 Citrullus colocynthis
CCAACACACACACGCCAAAAAAAAAAAAAAAAGAAAGAAAGAATCCTCTTGTTCAGAACAATTTGTTCTTGGGGTGTGTAAATCTTTATCATATTCTATATTTTGATTGTGCCTTTGGTCTTTCAGCATTTAGTTCAGAGTATGAAGGACCCCAGCATTGCAACATTTTGGTTAATTACTTTCCCTCAAATTGTTGGTGGATTCAACTTTGATGATGATGTCAAACAAAAGATTTGGTGGCAGTACAAGGTTCGAACCAATTTTCTCATGTGCTTCCTGTTCGGTCAATTACTTTGAATATTCTTTTTGACGGTATAGTCTTTTATTTTTCATAACAATAATTGACCTGTGCTTGTTGACATTATGTAACAACCGAAGCATGTTTGCATTATTAATTATAAGAAATGCTCAAAGGAATCTTCCTACTATTGTATGTATTTCATATTTCGACATCATCTTTGCCTACAGCCTAAATATGGATTTACGTATATTTAATTTTCAGATTATTAATTCTGTGATGGGTTTATACCTCTCTCTATTTGTTTTAACAAATCATTTTGTTTGACTTGATTATATGGGCTTGAAATTACCTACTTATATTAAATTCTTATGAGTCATATGGGCTTAGTTCGGTTACTGTTACCTTGTCATAGTTCAAGAGAGAACAGACATCTTCCCCTTCCTCCTCTCTTGAGCAAGACCAGATCAGTTTTGAAGGGGATAAAAAATACATTTGATATTTTATTCTCTGACAATTGTCGTCAACTTCATGTAGTTTTTTGTCAAATTTTAGCTCACATTCACAATCAGAATTTTCTGACGTGGTAAAAGATTTTTACTTCAGTTACTTATATGCAATCTTTTCATGTTGAACACATTATTTATTTATTATTCTTTTTCATTGAACACATCTAATTTAAGGTTGACTTTTTCAATTTGGTGCCATATTTTGTAGCAACTTGTTTGACTGAAAATTGCTAATATCACCCATTGATTGTTGTTAATCTTTGTGGCCTGCATTTAGGAATCCATGCGATATGATCAACTCAGGGATGCTGTTGCTAAGCGGAAACCTGGATGGGAGTACTTACAGGAAGTAAGAAAATTTTTACATTTAGCACACGTAATGGAATCTTGAGCAGAAATATTTTTGATAAAATAATCTTAACTCTTCTATTCCTTATCAAAAGCGATTAACTTATGTTACTTATTTCCCGTTGTCATCATCATTATTATTACATATTGTAGGATAAACAGGGATTTGTAGAGTTTGTCGAGTGCATGTAACTAGGCTGATAAAAACAAATGTTGGCTCCTGCTTTTCCCATCGTATATTTTTTTATTTTAATTTGCCTTGATAGAAAGGTGGTTCATATTTAATTTATTGGTTCTTATTAAAATAATAATAATAATAATAATAATAATAGTAATAATAATTTATTTGTTGATATCTGCAATTCATAGGCCATGATTTCCCTAGACCCTGTTCGAGCCAGGGATGATCCTGTGGTTGTGAAAAACATTCCTTACTACAAGGCCAAGAAAACACTCGAGGCAGAAGTGATGAAGCTTGATCCTCCACCGCGGCCACAAAATTGGGGTGTACGTCTGAACTTCCTCCACTTTTTGGCACACTTTAAGATCACTGAATCAATAATAAAAGTTTTATTGTTTCTCTTCTTGCTGTGCATAATTATTTCTTTTTCAAAAAGTTTGTAATGTGATTTACTAGCTTTGCTTCAGCTTCCAAATGATTGTAATTGTATGATCGGGGAGTTCCTCTATCTGCCTTTTCGTGAGAAGGGCCAATTCTTATGGCTTGTTCGGTGTGTTCTATTTTGTGGGATCTTTGGGGTGAGTGAAATAAAATAACATAGTGTTTAGAGGGTTAGAAGGATCCTAGTGAGGTTGGTCTCTTGTAAGATTTTCATGTTTCTTTTTGGGCTTCAATTTCGAAGATTTTTTGTAATTACTCTTTAGGTTCTATTTTGTATAACTGGAACCATTTCCTTTAATGAGAATTCCTTTTGTGGGCTTGCTTTTTATATGCTTTAGTATTCTTTCTTTTTTCTTTTTCCTGAATGAAAGTTGTTGCTTTTATCAAATAATAATAAAAAAAAAGACCATTTTATTACATTTTCCATCTTCTAGTCATAATTCTTTGCACTAGTTGATGAGTGATCTATGTACTCTCTTCAAGATACTTGGGGCCTCGGGTGATGATAAAAGACGAAACAATGCCTCTCTCCTCTCTCTCCCTCTCTCTCTCTCACTTTGTTGGCATTTGCATATCACACCATTTTTGTTTTATGTGTGTAGTAATTGCAATGTAATTGGTTGGATGAATATGTAATGCATTTTAAGGATAGAACACAGCCTACCTAGCAAAATTTTGAGGATAAGGAGATCCGCTCTCTATTAGCTATGACTTTTGCTATTATGCTGACTGTGGTTTATTGGCAGGAATTGGACCTTCCACTGAATTCATCTTCTTGGAGCCAGGATGATCTTAAAGACCCAGGAAAATTTTATGAAATGACTGTACTTCTAAATGCCCAAAGAGAAATTGCTGATAAAATCTTGGATGCACAGTGGGAAACGAAATGGCGGCAAGAAAAGGTTATTGACTTCTAAACCTCTGTCTTCCTTATGGAATTCGTAACTGGTTTTCTAAGCACCAATTTCTTTGGTTGGCGATTCGTCTGGACCTAATCATCAAGTACTGTTGCTTCATTTACATATCTATATTTGGGAAGAGACCAAACAAAGGCATAATGGATAAAATTCCTTGCAAGTGATAGCTGATACGTATGCACATGTTGATACCACAACTTATTTGTCTCTAATTTTTACCCGTTCTTTGCGTTATTAGACTGACAACCGCCTATACTTCTTGCATTAAACCCTCAATCTACCTTGGATTTACTATTGTTATAAATTTAATGTCAGTTGAACGAGTTGTTGGAGGAAAAGCTGCGGCCTTATGTTAAGAGTGCCAACAGCAATGTCCTTACGGCACCAATTGTGTTGAAGTCACAGGACCAGGATCAGAAGGTTTTACCCTTTCCTTTTCAACCGTTACATTTTGCCTCAACTTGATTAGATTTTATTGGATTAGCAAATGACAAAAAGTCCCTCTAAAGCTGCCTTTAGTGCTTCAAATATTCTATTCACTTGAAGTATGGGGTAACATAAGTTGCCATTATTAGCATTTATAGATTCTATCAATGTTAATTAGTTTCCATGACATTCGTTTCAAAAAAATTAGTTTCAATGACATTTTTCATTTAACATGGCATTTACTTTTATGTCATTGGTTCCAACTACAATGATAAGACTTAGGGTCAGAGTCATTTCAAACAGGCACTTACATGCTGAGATGAGCTGTTCAAGTAGTGTTCTTTTTCTTTTTTTTTTTCTAAAGGTTTTTTTTTTATTTTATTTTATTTTTTTTTTTTTTTTATTGAGCTTCAGCAACACCTATGAACTTACCCCTCAACTTTGTAGCCAACAGTTTATGGTTTCTTTCTTATATTTACATTTAGTGATTAGTGGGACTATTTCATTTTGGTTGCTTCCATCTGGACCTCCAATTGTTGAAGTGTATTAGAGAGTGAGTGGAGGAGGCTGTAAGTTGTAAATGTGGTACCGGGATATAGACGTAACACATGCTTGGAGTGATTTTGAAATTGCCAAAATCACATCGAAACACATTTTTAATCACTCAAAATCAATTTATTGTTTATTTTACACTGTTAAACGTAATTTTCATGCAATTGACTTTGAATGATTAAAATTGATTTTAACAATTTTAGAATCACCCCAAACATACCATTATAGTTGAGTGCCTAGTTATAGTGCTTATGTGTGGTGGACCGGGAAGGGAAGTGTACAGTAGATAGTTTATGAGGGAGCTACATTTGCGGTCTTGTAATGAATCGGGAATCGGGAGGGGTAAGGAGCTCTTGAATCTCCCTCAGCTTGTAGGTTCCATGTTAATAACCGTTTAGTGCCTTTAAGAACTCATAGTTCCAAGAATTAGGAATGAATTGCTTTAATTTGGGTTGGTTTGCAATTACACATTCTTTTTACTTGTAACTGTATGGAACTGCTGTTGCTCTCTATGATGCAATGTGCACACACGTACTATAAAATCACAGATTGACCTCTTCACAGCAGCTCAAGGATTTCATTTGACATGTTGAAAATTGTTTCAGAGAAACCGTCGGCGACGATTTTGGTTCTTTTGACAACATCCCATCTTTTCATGTCAAAGAGCCTGTTGGGATTCCTATGCTAGTTCTGAACCACAGGATTCGTGGTGACATCCTTTCTTAGGTACCTTGCCTCTTTTCTTCGAGTTATATTTCGTCATTTAAAGCGGCTGGAAAATGCACTCGACACTGCCATACTGTGTCTATGTCCCTGCCGCAGCCCCACCCAGAAAGTAAGAAGTGAAGAGGGAAGAAAGTCAGGAGAGAAGAAACTGGTGCTTAAAATCATTCAGGAGACTTGTGGTTTTGGTACTCTTAAGATTGCCCACGAGAACCTCTTCTTTTTGAACAGTTAGGTATTGTATTTGTCAAATTCTTGCTGTTCTATAGGTACTGTAGCTTCTTTTAAGAGGAATCTCTTTCTAAATGCCCTCTGTATGTGCTATGTGGCTAAATCATATTACATTGTCAAAATGGAGGAATAATCCTTTTCCGTTTCAAGGGCTTTCTTTTTTCCCCCAAAAAATAGATGACATAAGAGTATTGGAGATTTATTTAATCTCATGAGTTGAATTTAAAAGATGGCTGATTTTGAAGGCAGTAATCCTTCTTTTTCTAGTCAAAAGGTTCCTTTTTCTTCCCCAAAAATTAGCTGATATTTTTTGGGCATAAACATTGTAATTATGGTTAAGAAGATTACGTTTTCATGAGTTTTAAGGGTGTTCATGGGTCATGTTAAAACACTTTTTAGGCTCAATCTAATAATTTGGATTGTAAGTTTTTTCAATTAAAATATTCCTTGTTAAATAATGAACCCAACCTAACCCAACCCAACTATGAAACATTTGGATTGGGTTGGTTCGGGTTACTCGAACCAAAAAAAAAATCTTGTAATGACGTGCTGGCTACTATAGGAATGTGGATTGGGACTTCAACACCGTCACATTGTTTTAGGCCACGACTACACTTGTCCCAGATTCCAATTTTCTTGTAGATTCTTATTCCAAAGTTAGTTTTGAAACATTTATAGAAAAGGTAAGAATAATATTGCAACTTTTGAAATAAAGAACAATGATTGAGATTTTTTTAAAAAAAATGAAGCCGTTAAATTTAAAAGATAAATGATTTTTCTGCATCTTAACCACTTTAAACTAATGTCTAAATTGACGGTTGAGAAGTAAAAATCAATGATGTACCTTTAAATACGTGATCAAATTGAAACAATATAGGAAAGATTAGGTCGTTTGGTTAAAATCAATGTGATTTGGATGCACAACTATTTTTTTGCAGATGAATTGCATCATCATGAGCTTATTCCTTTCTTTCTCATTTTAATAGTTTTTAAAAGATTAAGTTACCAATTTCGTCTTCCAACAATTTTAAAATTTAGAATTTGGTCCCTATTGTTTGGAGAAAATTAAAATTTCATCTCTATTATTTGAAAAAGAAAAATTAGAATCTAGTGTTACTTAAAGGACTATTTATGAGCGTTTTATCAAATCATAGAGACTAAACTCTAACTTTTTCCAAATCATATAGACTAAATCTGTAATTTAACATTTTTTAAAATTAGGTGTTGAACACAATTTATGATCACCCGTGATAGTTGAGCCATTTATTTTTCTTTTTCTTTTCTTTAAATAATAAATTTATTTACATTATATAACTTCAAAAAAAAAAAAAAAAAAGTAAGACGTGACAATTCATTATCTCAAAAAATTCTCATAAAAGACTTTAGCTAATATTATGGACAATTAAAATCAGGATAAAATATTATTTTAATCTCTATATTTTGAAGTTGGTTAAATTTTAGTCTTTATATTTCTAATAAATCTTAAATTTAGTTTGTTAAGATTAATTGATTAAATAATAATAGTAGTCGTGTTCATGCGAGAAAATACAATATATGAATGTATTTTTAAAATTAATAATAAAAATGTAAATAGTTAATTAAAAGTTTCTTTTTTAAAATCAACGATGAACTAACAATGAACACTAAATTTAAGATTTATTGAAAGTTTAAAAACTAAAATTAGACAATTGCAGAGACTAAAAGTAAACAAACTCCAAAGTAGAAAAAATAAAATAGTATTTTAACTATTCAAGGTTTTGAATCCAAGCTCAAACTTTTTTAAGATAAAATTTGATTTTGGAATTCTACCTGGGTTCTAATTCAAAACACAATATAACATTGATAAAATATGTTTTTAACATATTTTTCATTTTAAAATATTTTTTGTTCTTACTGTTTTGAAAAAGAATTTGATTAAAATTAAGAAAGGAAATAGTTAAAAAATATATATATTTTAAATGATAAAATTATCGAAAATATTTACAAATAATAGCAAAATATTACAATCTATCTGCGATAGATCGTGATAAACATAAAAATTATTTATAGTGATTGATTTATTTTTCTATATTTAAAAACAATGCGTGAAGAATGCAACCAATTTTCGTAAATATACGGATAAATGGCGTTTTCAAGTGAGAGGAATGACCTTTGGTGAGGGACATCAATGTGGTATTGCACGTGAACCTTTTGGCGTATTAAACACTTTGGAAGAAAGTTAATAATGTGACTAAGAAAAGAGATTTAAATCTTTAATTATTTTACTTTTACGTGGTTTGATAATAAGTTTGGCATGTTTTGATAATTATTTGACTTTAAAATTTTGATTTTTAGATTTTAAAATTTAAGTTGATGAACACTTATTTTATTTCTAATTTTTTTATTTTTTTATTTTTTTACCAATATTTTCAAAAATTAAGCTAAGTTTTGAAAATTAAAAAAAAAATTAATAACTTGTTTTTTGTTTTTGGAATTTGGTTAAGATTTAACTATTTTACTTAAGAAAGATACAAACCATTATAAGAAATTTAAAGGAAATAGGCATTTTTTTTAAAGAAAAAATGTTACAAGGAGTTTCGTTTTTAGTTTTTGGTTTTTGAAATTCGTATTTATTTAGAAAAATTATTATAATTTGAAAAAACATCAATTATTTATAAATATAGAAAAATTTTACTATTTATCAGCTATAGACCACGATAAACTTCTATTGCTTGAGCAAGCTTGTAATAATTAAACACTATTTTTATTAATATATATTTTTTAATTTTTTAGGAGTGTTTTAAAAATATAACACAAGTTTCAAAAACTGAAAAAAATAAATAAATAAAAGTAGACTTTTTAAAAACTTATTTTTGAAATTTAGAATTTGTATTTTCTCAAAGAGATGAAAATTTGAGAAAATAAACACAATTTTTAAAAACAAAAAAAAATATATATATATATATATATATATATATATATATATATATATATATTATCATCAAGTTCTAGATAATCAACTTAGTCCTAGAATTTAAACAAAAAAAGAAAAAAAAAATCATTTATGGAAGGGTAACCTTTGAGTTTTTAAAAATTAAGTTTACAAATACTATTTTCACTTATTAACTTTTTACTAATGTTTTTTTTATTTTAAAAAACCAAAGTTTAAAAATTAAAAAAATAGTTTAAAAAATTTTGTGTTTGTTTTTAGAATTTGATTAAGAATACAAATCTTTAAAGATAAAGAATGATAGTATTGAGTTTTGAAAAAAAATATGCATTTAGTTTCGGTAACAAAAAATTTAAAAAGAAAATTAAAAATTATTATTAAAGTTTAATGGCGTATCTGTAAGAACCATAATGGATTATATTATTTATAATCTTTTACTTTTTATTCAAACTATCGCCAAAATATCATTTACAGCAAGTTGATATATATTAAGCCAAATCTATAGCCGAAATTCATCTCTAAAGATTGAAAGAACAAAAGAACAAAATGTATTATATTCAAAACTAAATTAACTCTAAAATACTAATTAAACACTAATTAATCTAAATTAACAACTATAAATTATACAAAATAATCTAACTTATTTTCTTCATCAATATCTTTTTCTTTTCTCTCCTCCTCTTATTTAAAAAAGGTACCATCAAAACAATAGTTGTAATATTTAGGGTATATGTATTATGTATAATGTCTTTTAACATATTTGGAATATCTTTTTGTAAGTTATTTTTTCAAAACATGACTTCTTGTTAAACTTCCATGCAATTGAAATGTAATGCAATGTACCATCCCATTTTCCTTTCTAGTCCAAAGAGTATTGATTTAAACTTGCAATATATTTAGGATATATGTATATTGTCTCAATTAGTTGACATATGCATAGATTGGTCACATCATTGCAATATTTGAAATATTATTATTCCACACTCACATGTCATTTAAAAGCATAAAAATCAAATTAAAATTAGTGTTATATAATGAACTTTTACCCCAGTACTTTATGATGTAATATTCTAAAAGAACAAAGGTTAAAATACAAACTTTAGTCGTTATGACTTTAGTATTAATGGCAATTTGATTATTAAAGTTTAGTCGAATCCCTGGAATTGTCTATACATACTGCCACATTTGGCAATGAGGTGATGCTTTCTATTTGGCTATATGTATTAGTTTGCTACACAAGGGTCTAGGATAAAAGTGAAAAATATAAGAAAATAAGTGGACTTTTTTAGTGGATTGTTTTTTTCTTTAAAATTTTACAAACCAAAAGTAAAAAAAAAAAAAAGATATTATTATTATTATTATCTTACTTTTATAAGAAACTAAACAATATACAAAAACTAAATTGTTTTTTTCTTTAAAAGTTTACCAACCAAAAAAATCATCTAAAAGTTTTTAATTTAGATGGGAAATTGGTCCTATAATGTGAGGAAAATTAGAATTTACTATCGGTTAGGATAAAAATCTCCTAAATAGTCCTATCTTGTAAGAACTTAAATTCTAATTTTTTTTTCCTAAATTATAAGGATTAAAGTTTTAAAATAATGAAACTATTATACTTATTTTTTCTTAAAAAAAAAAAAAAAAAAAAAAATTGCAAAAATACCCTAAAGTATGGTAGTAGTTGCAATTAGATCCTTGACTTTATATAATTGCAAAAACTACTACTAAAGTTTTACAAGTGTTAAAATTAGACCTCAAGTTTATCATAATTGTAGAAATTAGATTTACAAATGATAAATATTGAACTCTTAAACTTATATAAATGTTATAATTTATACAATTATGTAAGTTTGAAGGTTTAATTTGACCAAAATTTAATCTGTATATAATTTTAAGAATTTAATTACTAAATTTCAAAGTTTTAAGTGTCTAATTGTAATTACCGCAATAATTTAGAAAAGTTTTTGCAAGAAAAAGAAAATACATTTATTGGAAAGGACAAAATATAAGATTACTTGTAGGATATATAATAAATGGAAGAAACGCATCCGTGGCTGCCGACACATCGATTACAAAAAGAAAAGTAGTGGATTTTATTTGTGTCACATCAGTGGAAGCGCCACGTGTGTACTATACGCCCAATATCTTTCCTCCGCGTTTCCTTTCCACTAGATTACGATTGTCGGCTTGATTGGATTGTATCTGCTGGTCCCACTCTCCTCCCTCTCACCATACTTCCATTATTTTTTCTATTTCTAGTACTTCCATACTTTTTTGTGTTTATACGGTAAATTTGTCTTTTATTATTATTTACTCTGATGCCAGTTGACCATATCATATTTTTTAAAAATTATTTTAATGTAACACACTATAAAGGTAGTATAAAGAATTTTTCATACTGTCATAGTATAGAAAATTTTTCTCAAGTATTTGAAACGTTGAGTTGAATTGTGAAGTCTGAAGTTAATATGCTAGAGTTAATAAATCTTCATTTGAAGTTTAGAGTTGTGAATATAAAATTTCTCGATAAATATTCAGAAGAGAGAAAGAAGGAAGATAAAGTTTTTTTGATAAATGTGCAAAATTCAATAATAGATACTATTGATGTTGGTGAAGTTGAGTTATTTAACATTCATTTATGAAGTCGGTGGGCTAAATACCTCATTAACTTTTTTCTTCTCCTAAAAGGTCCATGTGAATAACATTTGACATGTCTTTTAATAAATTTTAAATTATCTTCATACAATAATAGATTTTCACAATTTATAAAAGAGATGTTCATGAATATTAAATTTTTTTGAAGAAAAAATCAGCGAGAAAGTTAAAGGGCTAATTTTATGATTTATTGAAAGTAAATACACTCAAACTAAACAATTATAAAATACTAAAATCAAAACAAAAGAACTTTTAAAGTACATAAACGAAACTAGTAATTTAACCTATATTTTATTTATGAACATTTCTTAGGAATGAATGAATTTTGTGTTATGGAGTCTTGTGGTATTATTTCAAAAAAGGAAAAAGAAAGTCTCGTGCTATTTTCGAATTACTACATGGAGTATTAAAATTGTTATTAAAGTATAGCTATTACCTATAAATACTAATATTGATAATTGTTTGTTGAATCTCGTCATATAGCTCAATCCATCAAGAATCATATATATTGTTCTAAATAATAAATATTCAATTTTTCACTTTTGTAGGGTTAAAAAAAAAAAAAAAAGGTTTATGATAATCATTTATAAGTTATTAATTAATTTAAAATGAAAGTAAACAGCCAGTAATTTATCACTGATGTTATTATTTGGAATATAACTTTATAAACACGGGATTGATAAATTCAAACCTAGTAAAGGTAAAGGTGCACTAATTACTAGTTTTAAATATTTATTATTATTTTTTTAGAAAAAGAAACTAATAAATCTTTGATTAACTTTATATTCTTCTTTTTTAAAAAACAATAATAACATTCAAAATAAAATAATATTTCATTTTTTGAAAAAGAAAATATTTATTGATGGTAAGTTAAGGTTAATATTTGGCATATAATATCCTTAATTCAGAAGCTAAGTAGAATCTAATTCTCAAGTCCTATACATATCTTTGGATAAAATGCTGTCTTTTATAAAGCTATTATTCTAAAAAAAATTTAATAACTGAATCAATGATGATATATATTTGTTTTTTTTTTTTTTTTTCTGAAAACTTTTATTTGTTTTGAAATAAGTAAAATCTTTATTCAAAAGAGTTTGCAACTTTAAAATGGGTTATTTTTTATTTTTTTATTTTTATAAATTGAGTAAAATATAGAACTTTGAAAAAAATAATATTGTTAGACAATATCATCTTGAATTGTTCAAAGAGATCAGTGTGAAGTACTTAAGTCAGCAATAATAATAATAATGTGGAAAAAAAAAACCAAAAAGAAAAAAAAAATTGACTGAATTAATTGTATTTTTGTGTGGTAGACCAAGTCTTCGCCCTCATTCAATTTGACAACGACTTGCCCAATTTAAGAAGTGTAATAATAATGAACTGATATTATAAACTTGGACCCTTTTATAACGTTACACTTGTTTTTTGGGAGCTAGAATCAAACTATGATATTTGTGAAGTAAAAAAATACTTTTAGTTCTTAATTTTTTACATTTAAATTGGCTTTCTAAGTATTTATAAGTGAAAAAAAAAAAAAAATACTTATGTACACTTAGAAAGTCAATCATGCATGTCTTTAGTCTCTGAATTTTAGTTTGTAACAATTTAGTCTCTATACTTTTAATTTTGTAGCAATTTAGTCTTTAAATTTTAGCATGTAACAATTCTATCCTTTTACTTTCAAATTTCTATAAAAAAAATCATCAAATTAGATGTTAATTTTTATTATTTTATGATGTAGATTTTGTATTATATAAAAATATCGAGTCTTCTAGTTTGTTTATCGGTTCATTTATCAAAAAATCTCATTAAATCTTAATAATTTTCTATGACATGGACTAAATTGTTACATACTAAAGTTTAAGGACTAAATTGGTACAAAATTAAAAGTATAGAGACTAAATTGTTACAAACCAAAGTTTAGGGACTAAAGGTATGTTTGGATTGACTTTTTAAGTTTAACAGTTTAGTCCTCAAACTTTAATATTTAACAATTTTGTCCTTGTATACTTTGCTATATTTGTAAAAAAAAAATAAAAATTTAGATGTCCATTTTTATTATTTATGATGTAGACTTTGTATGATATGAAAATATCGAGTCTCTAATTTGTTTATCGATTTAATTAAGCAACAAATCTTATTAAATTTTAACATTAATTTCTATGTTAGGGACTAAAGTATTATAAATTTTAAAGTATAGAGACTAAATTGCTTACATAGTAAAATTATGGGCTAAATTATTATAAAATTACAAATACAATAACTAAATCATTACAAACTAAGTGTATTAATTTTTAACCTATTTGTGATAATAATAGTGGGTTACCCATTTTTCTTTCCTTCTGATTAAAAAAAAAAAGAAAAAAAAAGAAAACTATAAGTTTGTATAATATTTGCTTTCTTCTTTTCTTTCATTTTTTAAAAAAATTAACTTTAAAACTTTTTGGGGATTTTGGTCCTTACCCAACAATTTATTTAGACAAATTATTACAAATTTTCCAATCGGAATAGCACAGGTCAATTGACTTTGATAATCATAATTTAATAAGTTATCCTATTAGACAAATGATACAATAAATATACAATAAAGTTTAGATTCTTTTCATTGGTCCAATTATGTAGATTGGTTATCCTATTAGATAAATGATACAATAAATAATCCATTTAATAAGAATGTGATTTATTGTCCTAAGGACATAAGAAAACAATTCTTAATTGTTTCAATTTCACTTCATCGAATAAATTTAATACATATGCTAAAAAATGTTATTACCTTAGATGTCTTTTTTTTTCCTTAAAAAATGTTTTAAATATAGCGTAAACTTTTTTTTTTTTTTAAAAAAAACTATTTTCGACCATATTGGAAAGTACATATTTATATTAGGTTACAAATGCCTTTTAGTTTTAAGCAATTGTTACAATTGGGAAATGAAATTTATATTAGAAGTATATCTTTAGTCCTTTAAACATACAAACAAAACCAATACACATAAAATTCATTCCCAATTTATAAATGAAAAAGCTATAAAAAAATAAAAATAATTAAGGTTTTTTTTTTAAAGAGGTAATTCTAAAATTTAAGACGACTTAAAATGAAAAGAAAAGAAAATATGAATTATTATTCTCTAAATCTACGAACTTATCATTTATGGCATTTTAACTAATAAATATGTTTTCATCTACTCATTTATATTACTTCATTTGAAAATGAATTAATGCTTAAATGAAGAAAAAAACACCAAATAAAATAAAACTCAAATTATAAACATTAATGGCTTAAATTATATATTATGAACGGTGATGAAAAATACAAATGAAAAAAGAAAAAAAAAAAAAAGGAAGCCATATAATATTATTGGAGAAATTTCTCTCAATTTTATTCACAAACCCCAAATAATAAAAATAAAAATGAGATTTATTTTCTTTCTTCTTCTTGTTGTTTAAGTGAAATTCATAATCATTCCGCCATTAATGACCATGCTTAACACGACTGTAATGGAACCCAACAAAATTACAGACGGAGTTGAAGCTATGGCGGACGATCGTGGTCCTGATGTTGTTCTGTCATTTGCAGCGCCTGTTGGTGACGGTGCTGGTCCCAAGGAAGACGACGGAGGTAATGGTGGAGATGGCGGGGAACTTACTGGAGCACCACCAGCCTCCGGTGGGAGTAGCGACGGTACTGGAGACCCGACTGGTACTTCGGACGACGGCGACAACACTGGAGAGGTAATCGGAGAGGATGAACTCGGTGAAAATCCCGGCACCGGAGCTGTGGTCGGAGTGATGGCGCCGGCCGGAGATGGCGATGTGGTCGGAGAATTTGATCCTGAAGATGGTGAGCCCGCGGGGGATGTTCTGGGAGAGGCGGCGCCGCCGGGGAGTGGTGAAGAGGGTGATCCCGACGGGGAGATTGCACTGGGTAATGGGGAAGTCGGAGAACCGGCAGGGACTGGTGTCGTCGTCGGAGTTTCAGAACCAAAAGGAGACGGCGAAATGTGTGACCTTGACGGAGAGCTTGCTCCGGGGTAAGGTGATATGGGAGAACCGGCCGGCGTTGGTGTGGTCACTGGAGTTTCAGACCCAGATGGAGATGGCGAAGTGGGAGTTCCCGACGACGGAGATTTAGCTCCTGGATACGGGGAAGTAGGGGAACCGACTGGCACTGGCGTGGTCACCGGAGTTTCAGACCCAGACGGAGATGGCGAAGTGGGTGTTCCCGACGACGGAGATTTAGCTCCCGGATACGGCGAAGACGGGGAACCAGCCGGCACTGGTGTAGTTACCGGAGTTTCAAAACCAGACGGAGACGGCGAAGTGGGTATTCCCAACGACGGAGATGGTGAGGTTGGTGTCCTCGATGGCGGAGAACCAGATGGAGATTGAGCTCCGGGATATGGCGAACCAGGAGCATGGGACTCGGAAGGAGATGGTGAACTGGGTGTTCCCGACGGCGGAGATGGCAAAATAGGGGTTCCTGACGATGGCGACGGCGGAGAACTAGAGGGAGATTTGGCTCCGGGATAGGGCGAACCAGGTGAATGAGAGCCTGACGGCACCGGAGCATGAGACTCAGAAGGAGATGGTGAAATGGGTGTTCCCGACGGCGGCGATGGCAAAATAGGTGTCCCTGAAGGCGGCAAAGGCGGAGAACTAGAAGGAGATTTAGCTCCGGGATAGGGTGAACCAGGGGAATGAGAACCTGACGGCACTGGAGCATGAGACTCAGAAGGAGACGGTGAACTCGGTGTTCCTGAAGGCGGAGTTGGCAAAATAGGTGTCCCTGATGACGGCGATGGCGAACTAGGTGTCCCCAACGGCGGAGAAGCAGAAGGAGATTTTGCCCCAGGAGAATGAGAACCTGACGGCACCGGAGGTTTAGCCTCAGGTGGAGAAGGTAAAGTGGGTGTTCCCGAAGGCGATTTTGCTCCGGGATACGGCGAAGTAGATGGCGGGAAAGGAGAAACCTCTGGCGACTTAGCTCCAGAAGGTGGCGGAGAGCCCACCGTGGAGGGCGGAGGAAGAGAGCGCATAGCCATAACCACCACAACCAATTTCTGGCCCTTTTCACAGCTCCCCTGTTTCCCACTAACAAAATAGAAAGCCCCAGAACGATCAAATTTAAACTCCGAATTCCCATCTTCCAATTTGACAATCGGATTCTTCAAATCACATTTCTCATAATCCTCTTTACTCACAAGCAGCACAGAATCCGACCCTCTTGCATACTTAAACACTATATAAAAAAACAGAACACCAAAATCAGCGGAAAAACAGAGCAAAAAACTCCATTGATGAGAAGAAATAAAACTTACCGACAACGTCATTGACTCGAAATCTGTTTCGATGAGCCCAATTTTCGTAGCTCTCAGAAGGGTTGAGAACCCACCCATCTTTTCCACCGACGTAGAACGTATAAGCTTGAGAGAGGGAGAGAAAACAGGGGAAGAAAATGCAGAGAGAAAGTGAGAGAGATCTAGAGAACCCCATTGAAGAAAGAAATAGATTTAGAGAGAGATAGAGATGGTTGAAGGTAGAGAAATGAGATAAATAGAAGGGGGAAAATGGTGACCGTTGCAGTGTGGAGAATTGTGGAGGAAGCGTGTAGCTGAAAACGGTGTTGATATTTTCATTTTCACATATTAACAAATCTATTTACTTGTATATCATTTTAAATATGATTTTATTCAATAAATATGTGATTAAATTTTTATAAGCTGTACCAATTTTTATACATACATGATTTAGATGATTAGAGTTGAGGTATGAAATTGTGATCTATTAACTTAGGAGACTTTGATATTTTGGTTAAGATTCTTAACTGAATGAAAAATGGTGGCCGTACACGCGGCTTCATCTCAGAATTTATTTTGGAATTGACTAATTTCTGACGTCCCTTTAATTTTTATGTACTCGCTTTTGCCCTACTTTGCTACCCGTTATTCATGCAATATTAAATTTTCATCCATATTTTCTTATTTTTATGAATTGGCAATAATACGAGGACTGAATTGATAATTTTATTATATTATAAAAATTTACACTATATATATATATATATATATATTTTAAAAATTAAAATTTCTCCACGTAGGTTTCAAAATTTTCGTTTATTTTAATATCGAAATTTGACGAAACCTTTAAAAATTAATTAATTAATTAAATATTAAAATTTAAATTTTATGTTTGATGAAACTCTAAACATTTAATTTCATGTTTACTAGATTTATGATTAAAAAAAAATAAAAAATATAGAGATAAAATTTATAATTTTGAAAATTTAACAATCAAATAAATAAAAGTTTGATTAAACTTGTAATTCTACATTAATTTAAATATTTGTTATGTTTACATCAATGTTTTATCAATATTTCCATCGACATTTTTATAAAATTAAGATTTTAACGATTTTACGCACAATCGACATCTATATTTAAAATCTTGATTTTTATATGTTTGGGATGTAAGTTGAGACAAACTCGAATTCAAGTCTAAAGATTAAAGCTCCATTTGGTAACCGTTTCGTTTTTCGTTTTTGGTTTTTGAAAATTAAACTTATTTCCTCTGATTTCTTTTTAATAATTTGCATATTTCTCAATTACAATTCTTAGCCAAATTTTAAAACAAAAACAAGTTTTTTCAATACTATTTTTTTTAGTTTTCAAAATTTTGCTTGATCTTTCGAAACATGGATAAAAAGTAAATAACAAAGCAAAGAATTTAGAAATAAAAGAGATGTTCATAGGTTTCATTTTAAAAAACTAAAAAATTAACAAAAAGGCCTAAAAATTTGTGTCTAAATCTGTGTATATATGTAAATATTTTATAATATTTTAGAGGAATTAGGTTTAGGTACCTATATTAATTTCCTATTTTCAAAATTATTTATTTATTCTCTAAATTTTTTAATTTTTAAAAGTTACAACCTACTAAATATAAAATTAAAAATTAAGGTTCCAATTGACTTAGTTTAGTACAATTTTCAAAATAATGTCTACTTGATAATGCAACAAATGTGAAAGTTCATAAAAACAATTCTTTCAATCTAGCTTAATGTTCTAAGTTAATGTTGAGACTTGCTCATATGGTTGTATTTAACAATAGTTGAACCAATTTTAGATACCAAAATGAAAATAAATGTAGTTAAGAGTTGGATTTGGGAGGAAAAAAAAAAAAGTGAGATGTGGAAAATTGTATTATCATATTGAAGTTAATAAGTTCGATTTTCCCACTTCACATATTCTCTATATAAATAAATATACATAAATAAAAATTTTAAAATATATAAATTAAAAATATAATTGTACTTTTTTTAAAATAAATAAAAACTTATTAATACTTATATTTAGGCTAAATTGTTAGACGTATTTTAAATTAAAATACATATAATTAAAACATAGGCTATGTATGTGGATTAGTATCGCATTGGGTTATTTTATTAGATTGGGCCCTATATGTGATCTATTTAATTAAAGGCGCTAGATTCCCAATTGAGTATGGGAACCTCAATAAGTACTCAGTTTTCTTGAGAGATCCCAATAAAGCATTCAGAGTTTTGGTTGAGGAAAACAATGGTTATCTTGCATCTATCATCAATTTCTAAATGGAGTCCAACATGTTATTTATTATTTGGCATGAATAATCATGAATGATCCTAGGGTTAATCTATGTAATTATGCTAACATAAATTACCATTTATCCTCTGAGAATAATTTTAAAATACAAAAGTAGATCACAACATTTGAAAGAATAAATATATTTTCTAAAACAAATGGCGTAGTTTTTTTTTTTTTTTTTTTTCTATTTATAATTTTATTTTTTTCAACATTTAAAAAATTTTTATGTTTTTTTTTTTTTTTCAATTTAGCATTATATTTATATCCACGTTAGAAAAATTTTATTGATTATTTTTATATATTTTTTTAATATTCTATAATGTAGAAGAGATATTGATTCACCACTTATGTCATTGATACTTGTAAAAATGTTAGACATGTTAATAAAAATGATATACTCAAAATGTAACTATATGAATAACTGAAAATTCTCATAATGCCTTGATAACATTCTAAGTGTTAGAACAACAACAGTTATTTTATTATTGAAATTCACTTTCTTATTATATATATATAACAAATTGTTTCCAAATACATTTTTTTTTTAAATTTAACTATTAAAAATTTGTATTATTATATTCGAAGTTAGAAGTTTAACTTTTTTACCCTAAATATTTTTAATATATGTATGTACGTAATATATGTATATATAATAATAATAATAATAATAATAATAATAATAATAAAAGCTTTAAAAGGTTAAAAACATATTTTGAATCCAACCAAAAATTTTATTTATTTATAATCAAATACATTTTAGTCCAACCGTTATAAAAATGGAGAATTACATGGGAATTTGTATTCATTTAGTTAATAGTTGCTTTCTAGAGTTAAGTTGAATTAAAATGATTAGTTTACAAAATTTGACACCTCGTTAAATACTTTCCCCTCATTTACATTTGTATTGAACTTAATAAAAGATTTAAAAACATGAAAAGTTTCAAAAACGTAGAGAATCAAATTACTTTCTTAAAAGAATCACAAAAGGCCCTAAAGTAGCACTAAAGGAATCCTTTTAACCAAATAATTAAGTTTAATTAATATGAATTCTTCATTAAAGGTGAACTTTCTTCTACATCTTTTGCTTTTCTATTATTTAAACATATTTTCATTGAAGATTAATTTTCTTCGACATCCTCTAATGTTCTATTATATTTAAACATAGTGTGCTCAATAAGCTAAATTTATTGTAAGAAATAAGTATATATGGATGACCTAGAGATCTATGGTTTGAATCCTTCACACCTCCATTGTACTAAAAAAAAAGCTAAATTGATTAGGCTTTTTTTAGTTTCTGAACTTGAAAAGATATTAAGAAGTTTTTGTTTTACGGGTCTTTAAATTTTTAATTATATGATAATAATTCATCGAATTATTTGATATTTAAAAAAAATAAAATTATATGAGATACAACAGTTGTATATATTTTAAGACTTTTAAATATATCATGAAGCAATTAAACAAAGTTAAAAGATTCATGAAAGTTTTAGACATGTTACCTAAGAGTTGATTACTTGTGAAGCAAGGATAGGATGATGTTGGATGATAGTAACATGTCTATAAGAAGAAACAAAGTAAGTGGGGAAGTGATTTTATTGATCAGGCTAAATAATGACTAAAATATCACAATTCACAAATGCCAAGTCTATTCATTTTTCCTTTAATCTTGTGTTATTTGAGAACTCCAATGTCCACATTAGGACCTTGCAATCTCTCAAGATGAGAATGTTGATAAGTTGGGCCTTGATGAAAGAAAGGATTTTTTTTTTTTTAATTAAATATTTGGTTGTTGTACTTTTAAAATTGTCTTCTCGAATGGAAAAATTCTATATAGAAAGAAAATATATTTATTTCAAAGCTACAACCATAGTTTAAAAAAAATTATTGAGTGTAAAGTTGTAGCTGAGAAAATGAGATAAAACATATACTAAATAGATTACTTTTTTAAATATTACGGGAATTGAGAGAGATGTTTTAAACGTAAAGAAACTAAAATCAATAAAAGATAAAAAGTATAGAAATGAATAATGAATATTTTAAAAATATAAAGATGAGAAAAATTCAAATTATGGAAATCTAAACTTGAATTATATCTATTAGATATTTTCTTAATGATATATTATTAATATATTGTTGATATTAATAATGTGAATGGCAAATAATTAATATGAAAGTTTTCAAAATTCATTCTTCTTTATTCTTCTTTCTTCTCCTTATGTAGTTAGATACAACCTAATGTAATTTTTCAAAAAAGGATTATTTTCATATATAGAAAAATGAACAAATTTATTTATAAAATAGTAAAATAGCAAATATATATATATATAGTCTATTAATTTTGAGAAACTTTATCATTATTTTTTTTTTTTTGCTATATTTAAAAATATTTTTAGTAATTTTATTATTTAAACTAATTAGCCTATATAACCTAGTGGAATTATTAAGATAGAGTCGGTTGAGATTATTAATAACACTAATTACCCTGCAAAAGGAAAAACAAATCATAATTCCATGATGTTCACTATTATTATGGTCAAAGTATTTAATGCCAAATAATATTGGTTAAAATAAAGTATTTGGTTCTTTTGAACTTTGCTTCTCACTTTCTATTTCTTCCATGTAGTGATTACTGGGAATAGTCATTTCCAAATAATTGAATGACAATAATAGTTTTACTTGTTAGCTTAGATTTGATTATTTATACTAATTAAAATTTGTCTTTTAAATGTATATCTAGAGCTTAACCAAGCTTAAAAGAATAAAATTGTGTAGTTTTAAAAAATATAACTTATTTTCCCCCTTTTCTCTTGTTTTTTAATCATTTTAAACTTCTTTTATTAGCTCTTTATGGATACACTTTTTGTCGCTATTTTTTCTTAATTATATGCACATCTTTTTTTTCGAACATAACTTCATCATTTATAGCTTAGCGACAAAAATATTTATGTTCATCTTAATTATGTTATATAAAAGATTTTCTTTAACATTTTTTCTTCCACTATAAAAAATTTTCATAGCATTAAATCTGCACTATTGAAAATGAACTTTTTATAGCATTTTTATCGCGATAAAACAACGTTATGAAAAAATCAAAGACTTTCAATAACATGGACTACTACAACATTTTGGAAATGCTATGGAAAGTTTACGATAGTGTTTTCTTAATGCTATCATAGGTGATATTTGTTGTAGTGACTCCAACTTATTATAATAAACTGGATTCACACTTATTCGACATTTCTATGAAGTACTTTTAGGAGTGTAAACCATTAAACCTACGTGTCCATGGTTAATACAAATTAGATAAATAATAACACAATTCAAGATCCTAAATACTTTACCTTATGTCTAGTAAAAAAATAAAGTCCTATGTCTAAATTGTTTCCCTAGATTATTTTTATGAAAATCAAGATTCCTTTTAGTATTAAATGCAAATTTTGCATACTAATAATGAAAATAAACTCAATAAAAACAAACCTATAGTTAAATATTTTTTCTCTTTATTCAGAGTATTTACATATTTGAATATAAAAAAAAAATCTAGCTCATGTTAAAGGAAAATAAAATAAAAATAGTAGATAAAGTGAAAAGTGTATTAAAGGTAGAAAAATAATTGAAAAACTTTATTAACTAAAGAGAACAAAGTCTATAACTGGAATGAAAATAATAAACTAAAATAGTGCTGAAATTTAAAAACGAGTGAAAACTTTTAAAGTACAACTGGAAATTTTTTTTTCTTTTGAAAAAGGATATATAAAAATCGAGTACACTAGAAAACTGATTACACCTTAACTAGAAACAGTATATTCAATATATAATATTCAAACTCAAACATAATCCAGATAGTGTAACAAGACGTAGATAAAGAAATAACCAAAGACTAGAAAAAAATCTCAACACCTTTGAAGATTCAAAATGTAGTCGAGACACGCTTCTAATAAGTTTTGTATTGAAGACAATTATTCGCTCTACACGAATTGCAAGCAAACTACATCGATAGTGTCGATAGGATACAACGACTAACTTCGGTAGAACTGTAACCTTGAACTATTCAGAGAAAGAAATGAGAGCAATTTGAAGTGAGATACTACAAATGAAGAAACAAGTTGCTATTCATAAGCTAGCAACTTAGTAACTCTCCAAAATACAAAATAAAATAAAATAAATACAAAATTGAAGTATTTTTCAAATTTAACTCAAATGAGTTGTAACTTGACCAAAATCAAACATAACTTATTCAAATTGAAGAAACTACAGATTTAACTTTCATATATGTTAAATTTTGTACAAGAAACATCATTTAATTTGGTTGTTTAACTCCAATTTGAAGTTTCGCTAACAATGGATATAATCTACACAATTAAATCCATTTTTATATTTCAAATATTTACAAAAGTTTCACTTCTCTTCACTATAAATATAATTAATTAACTAATTGATATTAATATAACAAAATTAATAAAAAAAAATTTTTAATTTAATAAATCAATAAGAATCTACTAAAATATTTACAAAGTTCATTTTTAATTAATTATAGTTCCAGATTTCTTCAAAATCAGTAAAAAAATTTATTTTCCAAAAAATTATATTCCAAAATAGAACTACTTATTTATTGATAATTTTATAATCAAATAATTATTTCTTAGAATTAATTTTGATTAGATCATTCATTATTAGCCTTTCACAATTTAAAGATATTTTTAAAATCTTTCTTATAAAACCTATTGTAATTATTAAATAATAATATACTCATTTAATTTATTTTTATTATATAAAATTTATTAAATTAACGTAATCAAGGGTATTTATTACGGTTTAGGCGGAGGATGAAAAAGTCTTGTGGAGCCTCGTGCGGGGCTCATCAAGTCCGGCCATGGGCTCAACCTCGGAGTACAGTTATGAACATTTTTTTAAAATTTATTTTTTTGAAATGATTCCTTTATTATTAAAAAATTAATTTTTTAATGCTTTAACTTAATTTTGATTGTTTTTTTTTTTTTTTTTTAATGACAATAGGTGGGTATGACCGAATCAAACCTCTAATTTCAATATCCACTAAAATTTCAATAAATAAGTAAATAAGCGATAATTAGCTAGAATTATTTGATTAGTTAATGATTAGTTACGGTATTTAATTGGTTGCGCTTGTTTTATTAATTTAGCCTAATTAATTTCCACAAGACTCGGATAATATTCTTTTATTAACACAACTAATTACGTACAATATCTTTCCTTCCCAGTAATCTTATATATTTCCAAACATCCTTTAATAAAAGACATCTATGTAACCTTAAGTATAACCATAGCACCCTTTATTGATCTTCCTCCATTTTCTCCTTACCTAGGGAGAAAAACATGATAAATTTTTTCTCTTGTTACTCTAATATAATCTTGAGAGAAGAGTAATCTTATTTGAACAACTTTGAATTTGTTTGAAATCAAATCAAGTGAAAACAATAGCGATAAAAAGAAAAAAGCAAATGGGTTTTCGAAGGTGCTTACAAGAAAAAGAGGCAAATCAAATGGCTGCAAATATGATGAATTAATCCCACTATTAATAATAATAATATAATAGTGGGAAATGAAAAAAAAAGACACACAACACACACTCTAACTTGGTATGATAACATCAGCAATAATACCATGCTTATCAACATGGTTATGATCATGATGATGATGAGGGGCAGAAATCTCTCTATGTCTTGTTGTTAGAGGCCTATACTCAGCTCCACAAATACTCAAGCAATAACCAGGAGTTAAACTTGACAGCGACTTTGTGCACCCTTGGATACATTGAGCGATTGGACCGACGGTTGGGATATGCGCTTCTGCACCCATTGGAAGCAAGACCACGACAATGCTAACGGTAGCAACTACGATCGTTGTCATGGAGACGATCATGACCTTTCTCGATGTTGTTGGTACTTTAGCTGAGTTCACGATCGTCGTCATTGTCGTCGTCGTCGTCGTCGCCTCTTTTTTCTTCGTTTTTGGGGCTCCGTGTGTGATGTGTGTTGGTTTGCCAATGGGAAATTGAAATTTACACAAGGGGTTGGTGAGAATGGGGAGAAGGGTTAGTTGTGTTTTAAAGGTTAAGGGAGAGGAGGGATTGGCTATTTCAAGGTGTTTGGCCAAAAGATGAAGGGAAAAGTTGTGTGGTGTAGACAACATGGGGGAAATTAAAGATTATATCAATACTTCCAAAACTCTTAATTTAGGATGTTGCAGTTACAATATTATTGGATATTGTGAAATACATAACCACTTTCTTTTTTCTTTCTTGAATTTGGTTGGCCTTGAAACTACTCTTCTTAAAAGGTCTATCTGGGTCATTGTCTTGGGTGATTGACACTAAAAATTGGCATTAATTAATAGCAAAGCAAAGTAAAAGGCTAGGAATGAAGTCAACCTAGAACTTGTTAAAGATATTATAATCTTAACCAAAAAAAATCTGAAGCTCAGATCATTGTCTCCAAATATTTTTGAATTAAAATAAGAAATAAAATCAACACACAAAATTATGTGAAGAATAATGGGAAAATTCTCATTGTGATAAAAGGGAAAAAAAAAAAACATCAAAGATCCAGTCTACCAACACAAAACTTTAAGCTTGATAGGATACTTCACCACCATAATTCTAAAAATGTCTATAAATTTAAATACTTTTGTTGTTGCCAAAATTTGAATGAGAAAAAACACATCTAACCTTCACTACAATAATGGTGAATTTGTCATTTATGGAAGACACGATTTGCAAAATAAGAAGAGTCATGATGGGATGAAGAAATGGAGGATCAACTTGATCAATCAAAGGCTCTAGATCAGATTGCTTTTGTATCTTTTACCTTCTGGATGTTATCTCAAGATTTCCTAGTTTATTCTCAATCTCAAGTAGCTCGACTTTCCACGAACGACTTTCAGCCTTGGCTTCCATTTGGGCTGTTTTCTTCTTGTTTTCGCTCAATCAATTGTCATAGGTTATCTTCCTGCGAATCTTTTACTATGGACTCACTGTCCACCATCAAGGTTGAGCTTCAGCCTCGACCTCAACTCTTTGTTGGGTGTGCGCAGTTGATTTGCGCTCTAAAAGCCTGCTGAAGAGGCTATTTTGCAACTATGTTTGATCCTTTTCTGCTAGGGCTTGTTGTTTTTCAAGATTATGAGCATTTGATTCACCAATGTGCTCCACTAATGGCCTTACCCCTTTGCAGGATCTCGAATTAACTAGGTTTGTTTATGTTGACTCTTCTTGCCTTACCTTGCGAATTCATGATCTGTAGAAGTTATGCTAAACTCTGGTCTACTCTATCAATCTTCTTTGTAAGCGCTATCATCTAGACCATGGTCGACACCCACCTGACCCGAGGCCAAGGAGAGATTGCTCTCGGGGTCTTGGGACGCTTTAGCATGATTCAATCCTTTGGGAATGACAGATCTTGATCCTTCTCATTCTCTTCTAGTTGATGATTCAAAATAGTTCTCCACAAATGACATCAATTGTTGATGCCAAAATCTAGATAGGAAAAAATGCACATGACACCTTCACTTAACAACAACGTGAATTGGGAAAACGTTACCAGCAAAACAAGAGTTTGGGCACTGGTGTTTGGTACTTGCGTCAACACCCCTCCAATGCCTAATTCAGTAAGAGTTTTTTTTTTGTTATTATAGCAAGAGTTTTTAGGGATGAGAATGAACTTACTTCTTCTAAGGTAATAATGATGTATTTATAATGAAATTCTAACGTAAGACGTTCATATCAAGGAGCCAAATGGGTCAGGGTATGCATTTAGCATGCCCCATTCATCAAATGGGGAGGGTCGGCCTCAACCTCGTCCTTGGTGGAGGTCAAGGCCGAGGAAGTCATTTGGGCTTTTGACCTAAACTATTCTTCTTCCTGAGGTGCAAATAGGTTGCAACATGCCTCATTCATCAAATGTTGCGGGTCGACCTTGGCCTCATCTTAGGCCAAGTAGGCCAATTTGTGCCTTGACCCAAACTCTCCTCTTCCCATACTTAATTGGGCCTTAGGGTGTGGTTTTTCGCTTGAGTTTCACCATTTTCCTGATCGAATAGAATGCGAACTTCATAAAATCGATTCTATCATCATGTCCAGATACCTATAACAATTTTCATATTTAATCTTTTTAATCGTGTGTTTTCATGTATATCACCACATTTAATGCAAATTTTTTTTGTCAATCCTTTCCTTTATAAAATTTTGACTTCCACGCTTTTGTTAAATGCAAAATCTATAGTTAATTCTAGAGTGTTTATTTTGGTCATTACCTGATTGACAATTAATATTGGTAAATGAGAATGAAGTCAATCTCAAAATAAGTTAAATCACTCAACTTATTAAGATATTATAATCTCAATCAAAATATTTTAGATTCATATATGTCACCAAATATTTTTAAATTAGAAAAGATAGAATGATCATACAAAATTATGTAAAAGATTACTCATATGAAAGGGATAAAAACTATTCAAATCAAACAAATTGCATACAATCGCCACTCAATTGGGAGAGAGTAAAACCTCAAATTTCTATTAAATCGATTACCAAAATTAAACATTAAAAAAATTAATTGATGAAAATTAGGGATAAAAAAATAATATTTAAAAATTGAAGATAATGGATTAATAAATTATTAATTTGTTGTTAAATTATAAGTTAGTTGTGTATTTGAGAGTGTTTAATCAATTCTTTAACTTTCAATTTTGTATTTAATAAATCTTTAAACTTTAAAGATATTTAATAGGTCTCTAAATTTTTAATTTTGTGTCAAATAGATGTCTAATATATTTGAAAATTTAACTTTTTTTTTTCCTTAAAGAATGAAATTTCAAAAAATTTAACTATATATTAGATATAAAATTAAAAGTTTCAAATTTATGTTTGGTATATATATCAATAAAGATGTTGATTTTTTATTTCTTTTTAATTTCTTTTAGTATCCAAAATATTTATTTCTTTAAGTTTCAAATAGTAATTATTTTGATTTTATTATCTAATATCTACTTCCTCAATACTTGTTTCAACTAATTCATGTGGCTCAAATATAAATTCATATCACCGCTTTAATATACATATACATAAATTACACTATTCATTTATCAGAACTATTAACAAAATAGTAAGGACCAAATAATTATTTCTAAAGTTCGAAAACTATAAAAACAAGTATTACAGAATTCTTAAGACCAAAATAATTAGGGTTATTTGATAGGAAATCTAAAAACGTGAATTTGAAAAACTAATAATTCAATAAAAGCATAATTATATTCCATAATATTGGGATCTCAATGTTTCTACCAACATCGTTTTTTTGAAATACCTTTTAAATACTAGGTTGAATATGAATTATTAATTAATTATAAATATATCTTGTGTTAAATAAATATTTGTATAATTATTGTGTAATATCATATAATTTATAGCACTTTACATAGTATATATTTTAATTTATAAAATGAAGGTTAAAAATCACTTTTAGTCCCTAAACTTTCATAAAAATAACAATTTAATTTATGAACTTTGATTTGTACGATTTAATTCCTATACTTTTAATTTTGTATCAATTTAGTCCATGAACTTTAAAATGTAACAATTTAGTCCTTATACTTTAAATTAAAGTTTGTAATGATTTAGTTCCTGTTGTAGAAATTAGTGTTAAAATTTAGTAAAATTTCTTGCATAAATAAACCAATAAACTAATTAGAGATTTAATATTTTTACAAAATACATAGTCTATATCATAAAATAACAAAAATTGACATCTAATATTGATTATTTTTTTTCTGTTAGGGGCTGAATTGTTACAAACTTGAAAGTAGATGGACTAAATTGTTATATACTAAAGTTTTGGGACTAAATTGTTATAACATTGAAAGTACATAGATTAAATCGTTACAAACTAAAGTTTAAGGACTAAATTGTTATTTCCATGTAAGTATAAGGACCAAAAATGTTTTTAACCGAAAATGAATTAAGTTTATAACATGAAATACTATATTTCTAACGACTTTTATCCTTTTTTAATATAATTCTACATTTAAAATTTTAAAATTCAAAATTTAAATATACTAAAAACATAATTTAAGTTGCGTACTTAACAAATCCTTAGTTTAAAACACTATATATATAAAACAAATTTATAATCCAAAATACCACTGATTAATCAAAATCCAACTCTTCATTTCGAAGAATTCATAATGGAGTTTATTGCTGATAAAAATCTGGCCTTCATATGCAATTTACTTGGGGGGACATGTAATTAAGAATCAAGCCAAAGCTGGATTTGGTTTGCCTTGATGATCAGAGAGCTCAAGTCTTGTCCACTTTGAGCGAACTATTAATATCAACAGAGTCAAAGTTTGGCATAACAAACCACAGATCAAACCAATCCACAACCCCTGCACCAAAACACATTATATCTATCACATTCACTCTCACTTTCTACTTCTACAACCATTTTTTTTCAGTTCAGAATAAAGGATTTGAATGTTTGAACTTTGACCTTTTGGTTGACGGTATATACCTAAACTAGTTTGAACTATCCTCAGTATGTGCCTAAGCCTTGTCCTCTGGATTTTTGTGTTAGTTCTAATTCAATGTAAAATAATCATTTGAGATCTTTATTGTTAGTTTTCCAGAAATTGTTTAACAGACGCCTTATGTTATTTATTCATGTGAAGTGAGTTCTGAGTTCTGAAGTAATTCGAGATTTTCATTACCTTGGCATAAAGTTTCATTCTGAATTCCAGAAAGACTGCGGTTGAAATACCAACAAGATAGAATGTAGACAAATTTACAAATACAACCATGTGTTGCCACCCGCATCCTCTAGCCACCCCTGCAGTTTTACAATACATTTCAGTCACAACATGTAAAACGAAAAACGGGATTTGCAAGGAAGATCGTGAGCGAGAGCGTCTGTGAGAACCTGATAATACGCCTTGCACGGAGTCTGCAAGTATGGAAATGGTGAGAAGGGGTGTCATGGAGGCAAAGGCTTGTATAATCACAGGACTATCACTGAAGAATCCAGCCCAGATGTTGTGGCCAAATGCTAGAAGAAGAACAACTGTAAGGCCTAGAAGAACTGAGAGTTGAAGAGTGACAAACATGGCCTGTCTTCCTCTCTCAGGATTGCCTGCCCCCAACTCATTTGACACCCTTGTGCTGTCCAACAAAGTTGTCTTTTTGGTTATGCAGAAAAAAAGTGAGGGAGAGGCCATGCAGAAAAAGGAAGGAAAATGAAGGAAAAATTTGTATACCTTGCAGCTGCACTGAGTCCATATGTGATCATGTAGGCAATAGCTTCTGTGTTCACACTTTTCAACACATCATTCCAAAGGGAGTTCTTAATTAATTACTGGAAACAGATCTGTAGTGTGTTTTGGAAGTGTAGTTTCAACTTTCAATATTATTAACATGCTTTTGACTACTTGGAAAGCACTTTTCAAATTGTTAAGTAGTTTTTTTTT
>QLSR01000041.1:1127564-1141199 GCA_031780015.1 Citrullus colocynthis
TTTTTTTTTTTTTTTTTTTTTTTTTTTTTTTTTTTAATTTAGGAATACTACATCACATCGCATTGGATGTCTCTAGGACTTATAACTTTTACAGAAACATTTAACAATTCAACTACGTTCAATTTACTTTATGTATATATTGTTCAAACCTAAGATATCATGTTGGATGATTTTGATATACCACGTTTAGTTTGTTTAGTTTACAGAAATGTTGGAGTGGAGGAGGTAAGGGTGGAACTAGAAATTTTCATAAAATGAAGCAAAAAAAAAAAAAAAAAAAAAAATTATTAAATTGGTTAGATTATTATAAATTAACTAGCTTTTTAATGTTAAAAAAAAAATAATAATTTGATAAAGGTATTATTGGATTCCAATTCAATCTTTTTCAAGAGTGGGATTTGAGATGCCCTATGAAATAATGCCTATCAGTTAGGTGTGGGACAACTGAGACATGAGTGTGGGTCAAAAATGTAATATTTTTAAACAAAAGTTGGTAAACATTTAATTTCTAAGCAGCTTGCAGCTGGCAACCAATATGATATTAAAGTTTAGATCAAAACATGAGGGATTTTGTAGTACTTTTTTAAAGTTAAATTACAAATTTAGTCTTCAAGTTTCGGAATTTATATACCATAACAAATTATATTTTTTATCATTTTTTTTCTTTGTCATAGTTTTGCATTTGTTGTAAGACTTTATTCTATCGCAGTGGTTTTTAACCGCTTCTATTATTAAGTATGTCAATGTTTTGTATGCAACGGTTGTACAATCTAATAAGTCATTGAAACTTTTAATTTAGTGTTTAATAAGTTTAATTTGTCCATATTTACAAATTTAAAAAATTAATTGTTCTATTTAATATAAATTTAAATATTGTGTGTAATGAAACTCTAAACTTTTAATTTTGTACTTTAGTAGATTCATAAATTTTATGAAATAGGCAAATGCTTTATTAGATACAATATTATATATATTTAAGGATATATTAGACACAAAGTTAAAAGTTTAATGTTATTAAATATCTTTTAAATTTTAAAAACCTATTAAATGTAAAAAAGATTAAAAGTAAAAATTAATTGTTACTCTCCCAAGTAAATGGTTTTTTTTTTTTTTTTCCTTTTTGTTTCATGTTTTTTTTTTCCTAATTCATTGTCCCTTCTACCATAAAATTATTAGAATAATTCTGAGTTATTTAGTGGAAGATACATAAAACGTTACTAAACTTTAGAATATTTTATACCATGATGATTTAAAATGTTAATATTTCTTTTTACAATGTAATTGATATATACTCCATTTTCTTTGAGGTCGGAGATTTTCCATTTATACCTAAAAAAAAGGCTCCACTATAATATTTGATTGAAATGATTCCATTCTTGATGTGATAATCCATAGAAATAGTTGTCAAGGGACCAATTTTAGTCAATTTAATTTAAGAGTAATTATTTTAAATGAAAAATTGTTTGTAATAATTTTAAATATAGCAAAATGTCACTATCTATCGATGGTAGACACTGATAATTAACATTTTGTAAATAAATTACAAATAAGAAATGATTAACATATTAGTTTTACATTTAGTAAAAAAAAAAAAAAAGAAAAAAAGAAAATTAAGCAAACAAAGACTAATTTGGGTTGGCATTTGGTATTATTCATATTTGACAAATTGGCATCTTACTTTACTTTGTACCACATTTTGACAAAGTTATAGCTGCCCATGTGATTGCCCATGAACACAACTTGTACATTATTTCTTGGCCCCATTTTACTTGCTGCCAAATATTATTTGTCAAGTTTATTGTTATGCTTAACCATAATGGCTAAAAGATCTTCTGAAAATTGTGACATTCTAAAAAAGTTAGTCAATTCTGAATTTTGTATTACATAAATATGTGATGATTTTTTCTTTAAGAGATTGGTCATCCAAAAGTAGAACATTGAATTAATATCGATTGTCAAGAATTTTTCCTCGCTTTAAAAAGGTAAAGTAAGAAAATATGCACAACATTTAAGTTAGTTACGTACAAATATACATTTTAGTAAACATTTTTACAACTATTAAAATAATTTTTGTTCGTATTCTTTAAACTATTTTTTATCACACGAATTGTAATTGATAAAATAAGATCCAATAATATAATATAATCAAGTAGGATAATCGAACTATGATTTTTGTTAATGGATTAATCAATATTTAAGAGTTGACATTACAACCCAATTATTATATTAATTAATGCAAGACTGAGAAGATATAGATAATAGTGTGTGTTGCAAAATGTATTAGAAGTAATTTGTTTTGACTTTTGGAATCATGGGCTTGGGCTCTTCACAGAAGCCCAATCAATGATGGGCTTTATTTAAGTGGATAGAAAGAGTTGGACCATCTTTTGTACCTAAATTTATGTGTATATATAAAGGACTCCCAATAAAATATTACATCGACTTCAAAAGGCTAATTTGAACTTACCCCCACTAGTTAAGGTTTCATTTGGTTCATGTTTTGAAAATTTGTTTTCGAAAATACAGACCAAAATTAAATTCCTTATTTCCACAATTGATTTCAATTTAAAAACTTTAAATTTGAAAAGAAAAAAAAAAAGGGTTTGGTGTGAATTTTAAAATGCAGGAAAAGATTAATATGTTTGAGTAAGATCTATTTTTAAGATTAAAATAATTTAAATTAATTTACTTAAACTCGTGGTCGAGGCCGAGACAAGTCTTTTGGGCTTGATGGCCCAATCACCTCGTCAACTCTAGGGTAGTGCCCTTACGTGGGCTTGATTCATGTCCATCTTGGGTCTATTTAGGATGAGCAACTTTCTAGGCTTTACCTTCAAACTTTGTCTTCCCCTCTTGGTCTTGCTCATATAGGTCCAAAATTAGCTATATAACTATTTTAATCTCTTATAATTATTGGGAAAACATTGTGTATAGGAATAGAATAACACTAGCAAAATTGTTAGCCCTTAACTAAATACATCAATTTAACTTTCATGTGTTAAATTTGTAAATGAAACATCATCCATTTGATATTTCAATTCAATCTAAATGTTTTAAAAATGAATCTAATCTACATGTTTTTAAATCCAATTTGGAAGTTTTCACTTTATTCATAACATAGTAATTGATAGGAGTATTCAAATGATCCAACAACTCAAACAACCCAAACTACCTAACTCGAATAATAAGAGCGTTGGGTTTGGATTAGTTTAAAATTTGGGTTGGGTTGGGCTTTTTTTTTTTTTTTTTTTTTTTTTTTTTTNGGATCTCGGGTTGCAATTTTGAAAAATTCGAGTTGACCCAACTCTACCCGAATTTCTAACATTAATATTAAAAATAAGTTTAAGTTAAGGTTAAGAACTATTTTATACTTTATCTTGGATCAATGGATATGTCAATGTGTTTTACCAAACAATAGGAAAAAAAGAAAAGAAAAAATAACACACATAACTCGACAACCAAACTCAACCCAACCCGAATTTTAAGGGTTGGGTTGGGTACCCTATTCGGTAACCAACCCGACCAATCCGAATTTTCGAGTTGGTCCAAAAGATGCGTCCAACCCAACTCAACCCGTGTACACCCCTAGTAATTAATATCCAACAACAATTAAACTTATATGATATGATACTTGATGTTTGGTTGAAAAAAAAAAAAAAATATATATATATATAGCATTTCATACTCTATTCGTTGACTTATTTATTTCATTATCTATTTGTAAGGATGGTTTCAAAATTTAAGTTATTTTTTGAAAATAAAAAAAATCATTTAAAAAATTATTTTTTATATTTTTTATTTGATTATGAATTCAAATGAATATAAAATGATATAAAACATTAAACAAGTGAAATTTTTAAAAACTCAAAAATGAAATTCAAAAATTTATTAGTGTACATGACATAAGTAAACCAAAGTTTAAAATATCGATATCAATAAAAATGTCAAACGTAATGGTCGATGGAAAAATATCGATATCGATCAAGATAAATTATAAAAACACTTCTTTTATTTTTTCAAACAATTTTAAAATGTTTATTATATATATATTATATTCTCATTAAAGATATTTTGTCTTTTTTTTTTTTTGTATTTATCATGATCTTTTAACGATACGATGAAATGATACATTTTTATGTTGATATTAAATTCATAAAAATATAAAAATATTAATGAAATTATCGACCTGCTCTACGACAAAATTGAAGTATAATGTCAGTAAAAGTAAAAGAATTGATTGTATAAAAATATAATGTCGTTGAGACGAAGAAAGTATCACCAAAGATGTTAGATGTCCGTGAAGAAATATATTAAATTAAATTATATATATTTTTTTAAAAAGTTTATTGGTTTAATAAAGTAATAATAATGGGACAAAACTTAAAAGCTCAGCAAGAAAGGTCAAATGAGATCGTTTTCTTCCTGACACACACACGTGTCATCTATAGAAGTTTCCACGTTTCATCGTTAAAATTTAAAAAACCCATTGTTTAAAGGTAAAAAATAAAAAGATCCCACCGATTGAAATTACTGTAAATTGAAAAAAATGGCTCTCCAACAGATCCATTGCTTTGCGATTCTCAAAAGCTTTGTTTAAACACCGCCATGCCGCCGCCGCCGCCGCCGCCGCTAACCGACTCCATGTACGCCGCCCTAATTAACCTTTCTCTGTTTTTGTATTTAGTTCAGATTTGCTTACGAAATTATAAGGGGCAGATCCTGATAATATTGTTAAATTTCGAAAATATTTAGTTAGTTATTCTAGTATGTTAGAACAAAAATATTAATTTCTGATTGATTACTTCATCAATATATAGTTTACTTAATAATTCCTATGACTATCGTTAATCCATGGTTAAATGGATCATTTGAAAATTAAGAGGCTGAACTTGTGTTGTCAAATTCATATGAATAGAATTTAAATTTATTCATAAAGAATATTTAGGTTTAAGCATTGTTTATTATGCAATTTTTGATAAATTATTATAAAACTATCCACTAAATATAGAAATGAAACCCGAAATATTTATCCGACTTCTTAAAATAAATTTGCGTCTTTTATGCATTCATTTTTCTACAATAATTTACTGTATATACACACAGATATGTTAACGTGTAAAAAATTGAAAAATGAACGAAGTTCAAAAATTATATATATACACACACACACACAAAACAAATGTGGGATTTTAGTTTAATCCCAATGAATTTAGATGATATAAAAATTTAAAACTTTGGTGGTATTAGTTTTTGTGGGAGAAGGTACAGATGAAAAATCTTTAAAATGCATAAATAACTAAAAAAACTTTTAAAATTTTAGAGTAAAAGAATGCAGCGTGTATGTTTGTATTAAATTTTTGTTGTATTCCGTGAAGGATGAATGTATAGTTTTTAAACCATACACGATGAGAAGAGTAACACATGTATCTTATATTGTGAGATTTCCTACCTTTTCGAGGTTGGATTTTCATGTGTCCATTGTGGCAATCAGGCTGATATGCGGGAGGAGAGAGGCTTGACTAGAGCGAAAGCGGAGGAGCTGGCAGCAGAGACGATTAGAGGAGGCACGATGAGGTGGCCTATGATCGATGCGACGAAAGGAACAGCGGAGAAGGCAAAGGACACAGTAATCGCAGAGGCAAATGAAAATGTGATGGACACTACTGAGTATGGAAGCATCGAGGATATCGGTAACGATCAAAATATCTCATTCTGATTTTTGATTGGGTGACATAACGCTAAGTTTAAGATACACCTAAGCATTTTTGTTCATAAAGGTTCCGTATCCATTTGATAGCGTTTATGTTTCTTGTTTCTTACTTCTTATTTTATAGAAATAGGCACTTTTTATTTAATAACTATTTATTATTTTTGTCATACTATTTTGGTTTTCCCTTGTTTCATCATGCATCAAAACAAATAAAGAACAGTTATCAAATGTCTATATTATGTGATACAAGCTATATTAATGATAATAATACAATTATTTCTATCTTTCAAATATTGTCCAAATTGGATATGCAATGTTAATTATTACTCGAGTCATTCATCTTCAGTAATGTCTACTTATATATTATATTAAAGTAAGGCTAAATTCATGTCTAAATGAATAAATTTATATTATTAAAAAATTAAAATTCAAAATTCAAAATAAAAATAATTTAGAAAGATATTTAAATTAAAATTAAAATAATCTATAAATATACATATTTTAGGGTTGTTTTTCAATATAGAAAAATGAATCAAAATATTTATAAATATAGTAAAAGTTTACTGTCTATCTGATAGACCGCGATAGACTATTATCCGAATCTATTTGTATTTTGCTCCTATGTATAAATATTGTCAAACAGTTTTATCATTTAAAATAATATACAAACACACAAATAAGTTTAAAACTCAAAACTAATATAATCTATGGTTTAAATTTTAAAATTAAAATAATATATAAATAATAAATGAAAAAAGGACCATCTGTTGAACAATAGTAAAGTACACAAGTGAAACAGACATAATTATATAAGGTTTAGTAACTTAGTTCGGCGAAAAAATATTAATCTTGTGAATGAAGAGTATCCCACAGTGATTCATAGAGAGAAACTGCTAATTTGGCATCTTTTAGAAATGTTTTAAAGTGTATTATAGTTAATTTTAAATTAAATATTGTTCGGTTTGTTTTAATAAATTCAAAATAGAATTTAATTCATTTTTGTTATCTTGAATAATGTTGTTATATTTTTTTAAATTTTATTAGCTTGACTTAAAATTAAAATTTATTTTTCAATATGAGGAAATTATCTCGAGTATACTTTTCTTATCCTAAGATCGTAAAGCTATATATATTTTTAATGTTATTGTTAATTGAATTAAATAAAGCCAATTTGAATATAACTAACTCAACCGACATGAACTAGTATTATAAATCTCGAAGTTTGAAGTTCTAACCCTTCTTCCAATGGAATATATATATATATATATATAGTGAGACCCAGCCTAGATTATAGACAAAAATGGTGGGCTCCAGCAAGGCCTTAGAAGGTGTTTGAGAAATTTGTGGTTTGAAGTGTTTGTTAACTGCTACACAGCTAGAACCACAGTTTTGGTGGAATCTGATACTATGATGCATGTCTTTTGTTGTTGCAAATAGAAGAAAGTTTGGAAAGAGACAAAGCATCATCTAAATTTTGAGTAAAATCTATAAATGTTTCCAAATTGGAAGTGCTTTTGGGATATTTTTTTTTTTTTTTTTTTTAAATGTTTATTAAGCTTGCTTGATGAAGATAGGGAACTGTCTTTTTCTTGCAGATGACCAGATCAAACAATAGTTATATGGCTTCTTCTACTTTTAGGCAAAGTAGATCAAAAAGGGGGGAAATTCTTCCTCTTCATTTTCTTTTTTTAATCTCTCAAGGTTAAAGAGATTTCAAATGAATTTGGTTTGATTTAATTCCATTATGTCATGGCTGTGGACAGAAACAATTTTCTGGAGTTTCCTTGTTATGTATGGATTATTGGGTTCATAACGTCACTCAGTAATAATTTACGTATTTAATCTCGGTTTAGTTTTATATTTTACAATCGATAACAGTTTAGTCTCTATTGTAAAAATTTTCATTAAAATTAAATGTCAATTTTTATTATGTATGAACTTATTCTTTATAGTTTATAGATAAATATGATTCTTCATCAATCCATCCATCAGTGCATAAATTTTTTTATTAAATTATATTGGTATTTTTCGAGAAAGGGATTAATATGTTACGAATGATAAGGAAGAGTCTAAATTGTTACAAGTTTCTAAACTTTGAGACTAGAGTTTATGTCTTGTGAATGGTTAGCAAGTGAGTTAATAGTTAGAGATTGTGCTAGTTTGTATATAAATTGGCAAATTTGATATATATATATATATACACATATCAATCTATGAGGAGCAGACCTCATGCATTACATGTAGACCTCATGCATTACATGTTAAGATGTGAGTAGTTAAGATGTGAGTAATGGTATTTTAGATTTAGGACAAAAAGAGAAATTAAAATAATGCTTCATCAATGAAAAGTATGAATGTTACAAATAAATGCTTAAAATTTATTGTTGAAACAGTTTCGACCTTCAAGTAAGTTCTAAAGAATCATCGAATCTGTTTTAACATATAAAGAATAAATCTCTGTTTCTTTAGCTGTAACAATATTGTTTAAGAGAGAACTAATATGTAATATATTAATGTCTATGACATTAAATTTTTGTCGTCATGACAACATTTTTATGTAAGGCGAATACTGGAATAGAAACAAAGAAAGAAAGAAAAGAAATAACTCTGTGCTGATATATATGTACATGTAATGGTTTTGTAATACTGCCTAACCAAACTACGATTGGACTTTTTTTTTTAATAAAATGAATATTATAAAGCCAAAACAAAGCTTAATATACAAGAATCACTAAGTGCACCAAAAGAATTCCAACCAACATCTTCAAATAAGGAAGAAGAGAGATTTACCAAACTAACCTCAAAATTATCAAAAGACACCACTCTATGAGCAAAGACGATGTGCTACTTTATTCATCGATCTTGGACAATAGGCAGAAGACGCAACTCGACAAAGAGACTTGACAATTTGCTCCAACAGGCTACTCAGCTCAGATGCATCACAACCCACATTATTAACGATATTAATAAGATCATCACAAATTCTACGGTTCGAGAGTAGAAAGGCCACTGGTAATTTGAGCAGGGAGTTCAAACAAGCCTTAACCACAACTAAGACCTTAAGATTACTAGTGGGACTCTATTGATTTTATATCTAATTTTTCAAAAGTATGAATTTTCATTTAAAAAAAAAAAAAACGAAAAAAGAAAACACTTTAGGTCGTATCATTTTAAACGCTAGAACTTTTGTAAGGGTGTAACTTGATACAATCTTTAATGTATAATTTATGGGTGTAAATTGATATTTTTCCTTAACTTTTTTGGTTTACTAAAGAAAAAACATATAAATGAAGAAGGGACTGTGACTTTATTTGGATTGAAAGTTCTAATTAATAAATACAATTATTAGTTTTAAGTTGTAATAGATACACTCCCAAAATGTAAGGATATAAATTAATTTGCTAAAAAGAAATATTGATAAATATAGTATTTTACGACATATACTCATTTCAATTTTGTTAAAACTAAAATTGAAGTATAACCTAACATAGTATAAATCATATTATATTGTAAAATGATAAAACTTCTAACATTAAACACTTCCATAAATTCATTTATAATATATAGTTTCTAATCAACAAAATATATTTAGTCGGCTACTATACAACTATTTTGTATTGTTTATAAATATATTAACAAATACATTTTTAAATCACTTGCCAAACACGACTAAAAGAAATGAAAACATAAAAATTAATCTTTCTTTAAAAAAAAAAAATTAAACCTATCTTTTTAGATCACTAACTATATATATCTTAAAATTTGTACTAATAATTTCGAGATCCATATTAAGAAAAAAATTAAGAAAAGAGTTAGTGAAAAATTGACGACATACTTATGCGGGTACGTGACATTATTCTTAGTCTACATTATATAAACCATTTTTCTCATCTATATTTTTTCTCTGTTTTTTGGAAGAATTGTGTGGCCAATATCAAAGCCTTGCAAAGGGTGTTTTATTTAGGGGCATATTCAAAAAGAAAAATAGAAAGGAATAAATTCCTTTTAAATGTTCATAAAAAGTTAGGGAAAATAATTCTTTTAAAATATTCTCAGAGTATGTGAGACACAATTCTAAATGATTGCTCGCAACTCTTTGAAAGTTTAATAATGTTTTGAAAGTTAATATCGTAATTTTGTTATGAACTAATGGTTAACTTGTTCTTTAAAAAAATCAATCAACTCCCACTTAAAGATGTTTAAGAAATTATTATCTAACGTCAATAGAGTCTATCGTGGTTTATCGTTATAATTTTTCTATATTTATAAATAGCTTGGTTCATTTTGTTATATTTGAAAATCATCTGTATAATAAACTAATTAACATAGGTAATTGAAAATTCTAGGATTAAAGGTTAAAACCATTTTTAGATAGTTAAAATTGAAATAATTAATATGTTAATTGTTAAATGGGGACCCAAGAGAAAATCTAAAATATCTTTTGTTAGCTTGTTTTTTTTTTTTTTTTTAAGATTAAAAAACCAGAAGGTTTTTCAAATATAAGATGATAAAGAATACCATATTCTTTTCATTCCATCACAATTATTATTATTATTATTATTATTTGAAAGGAATTCCATCACAATATTATTGATGACTTTGTTGAAAAACTAAAATATTTATGCTCACAAAAATAAAAATAAAAAATAGAACATAATTGTGAAACCTTGGGCATTTATCTTCTGAGAGCAACTTATTTGTAATTGAAAAAAATATACATTTAACTTAAGAACCCTGAAATTATTAATGAAAAAGAGAAATTAATTTAATCAATGAGAGAAAATAAAGATGAAAAATGGGAAGAGAAAATTCCATTCGATGTAACATTTTAAATGTGTAATGTAAAATCATTAATGGACCTAAAATCTTAAGTTTGATAAGTGAAAGTGAATTTAATATTATATGAAGTTTGAACACATAACCTCTTGCTTTGATACCATGTTAAACCCACAGACTAATCAAAAGTTTAAAGCTAATGGGTCAAAGTGAATTTAGTGTTTTATCAACACTTTAACAAGTAAATATAATGGATTTACGTAACTTGTTTCAAAGAGTTTATTTTGACACTTGAACTTGGCTCCCTTTGATAGTTATGTGATTTTTTATTTTTGGATTTTGAAAATTATGTTTGTTTTTTACATGGATCAATCACAAAAAATTGTCACGTCATTTTTCAAATTAATAGCAAAATTACAAACACATGTTCCAAATTGAAATCAAAGACATAAAAGTAAAATATAGCATTATTCCTAATTAAAAGATAAATTAATATTAAAATTTAAGTTGATATATTATGGTAAGTTTAAGATTATGCTAATATTAACAGCAAAAGATGTATATTATGAGAGGCAATTACTCGTCAAATTTAAAAACTTAAGAAAAGGAAAACAGTCAAATCAAGTTGGAATCTAAAGAAACAAAATTTGCAATAAGAACAAAGACAAAAGTCTTTCTCAAACTCAACTTTCAAAAGGGAGGAAGAGATTCTTTGTGTTACTTAACAAAGAGGATAGAGTTGACAAATTGAATTTAAGAAGAAAAAAATAATAATAAAATAAATAAAACTTTATTCTTATTCATTGAAGTGGGTTTTACGAGGGTGGAATGAGAGTGATGGATTTGGCGATGCCATCTTAAAGCCTTTGGGAAGCGGCGAACACACACTTTGATGTCATCTTTAGGTACCACAGAATCAAAACTTTCAAACTCTTTTAACCAAATCCACTTTCTATATTTTACTTCTTTTTTAACCCTAAATTTTCTCTCCATCGTAACTCTACATCAATATAACTCAATAATTAAAGTAATACTTACATATGTTCTTTACCTTTACGGACCAAACACATATCAATACCATTTAGTCATTTATAATTATTTTTGTTTGCGATAAAATAAACGTTAAAGTGAGTCTATAAGTGTATAATTTGTATTTATATCAAGACAACATGTCATCCTCGAAAAATATCTAGTACTACCATAATACCTATTCCTTCGTTTATTTTTTGACACATCATTAAATGGTTTATTGATTTATTATTTATTTATTTATTTTATGGATCCCACATAATTCTTAAATGTTATTTTTGTTGCAAGAAATGAATGAAGATAGTATGGAAAATTTCTCATATTATTGTAGTACTAAAAATTTTCGTTATCACCCTAGTTGAATTTTCTTTTCTTTTTTTTTTTTTTTTAATTATCAAGGAAAAATTATTCATGTCTTGATCAATTAAATTATTCTTAAATTATTTCAATTGATATATCATCATCATCATCATAAAACCCACAAATTCTCTTTACCATAACTTTTTCTATTTAGACTTCTAATATTAAACTTACTTTAAAACTTTTGCAAAATATACGTTTTTTAAGGTGGTTTAGGATTGTTCTTGAGAAGGATAGAAGTGATTATAAAAAGATCTTAACTGTATTTGTGTTTGATAAAACAGATTGGAATTAAATCTATTAAGATCACTTTTAAAAACACTTCAATTCACACCTAAACCAATTTCCTACTAACTTTTAAATTCTCCTAAAATTTTCAATTTTGTACAGTAAAAATTAAGATTTATTTTATATGTCTTCTTTCTCACCTAATGAGATATACCTTCTAATTCTCGTGATATGGATGAAAGCTATTAAAATTTAAAACTTAATCTAAAGTAAACAAAATATATCATTCTAAACAATTATTTAAAATTATAAACTTAAACTGTAAAAAAATAAAAATTAATAATAGATCTATTTAGTTTTTATATCAAAAACAAGATAATTTAATATTTATTTACAAAACATGATAACCTATCTTTTGAGGTTTTGGGCAAAGTTATCAAACAATAATTTACTTCATTTAAGAGCTCATTTTTCTAGAAGCGTAGTTATCAATCAATTATTTTAAAAGCAATTGCAATCTCAAACTAAGTCTTTGTCTCATAATATATGATTTTTTTAAAAAATTTAATTCTCCACCGCGTAATGATGAAGATTTGAACTTACGACAATCTCATATAAAGTTATAATTATGCTTATGGTTTCTAAATTGGCCAAAAATATACTATTTTCAAACTCTTATATTCACCAATAGTAAAATTAGCTATTATTATTACTTCAAGAGATCATGAGTGGGACACAAAGTGGAACTGAAATCCCATGAATGCCATGTTGAATTTATGTTTGAGAAGAAAAAAAAAATGGCTGCTTGCTGACAAGAAATTAAAGAAAGTTTATAGAAAGAAAAAAAAAAATCAGAGCCATGTGAATTCATGGTGCTCTGTCCAATCAGTAATTCAAAGACATAATATAATATAATGTGTAACTTTGTCACTGTGGTACAATCATACACCTCTTTCCACTGTCTTTCATTTAATATGTGACTTCAGTTCAACTAACATTTAGTATGTATTAATAATCGAGAGATTTGTAGTTTCACTCTCTATTATACTAAAAAGAAGAAAGAAATCTAATTTATTTTGCATCCTATACTCTCAAATTACATCACTAATATAACTAGATACTATAAGTTATAATTTTTTTTTTTAGAGTTCAATTTAAGAAAACGATATATTATCACGTTTTAATCTTATATTTGCTTATGTTCTTTTCTTATTTTATTCGAGTTCCTAATTTTTCTAAAAGAAAGAGTACGTTAAGTCATCTATGTTGATATTTTTAGATGAAAACATAATACATGTTTATATCTTTATGTTCATTTGTTTTATCATCAAATAAGCATTTTACATAATTTATAAGTGTTTAAAATCTTAAATAGTTAATAACTTAATAACAAAAGAACTCATTTTGAATATATAAAATCAAATAAAATTTAAAAGTTCAAGTAACCGTGATTATAACCAAAATTAAAATTTGTAAGAGTTTCCATGATAATAAAATTTATTAAAAAAAAAAAAAAAAAAAAAAAAAAGAAA
>QLSR01000041.1:1151850-1165130 GCA_031780015.1 Citrullus colocynthis
AAAAAAAAAAAAAAAAAAAAAAAAAAAAGCGAAAATTGTTATTTCTAACTTAAAAAGATATTTTGAGAACAAATCTATTGTTATTTCTAACTTAAAAAGACATTTTGAGAACAAATCTAACCCTTTTTAAAAAACTTCTTTTTCTAACATCTTTTTCACCTTTTCAGTTTTTTAGTAGATGACCTCATAATGTGAAATGTCATTTTTGACCTTGTTCAATTCTCTCTAATTTTACCTCTACCTAACTTACCTAACAAAGATTTTCAACTCCTTAACTTTAGTTTGCATGAATTATGCTCTAGGTTTCCATTTTGCTTTCAACAAAAAGGCACAAAGGTCCCATTTTCACCTTACTTAGAGAGGATCTGTTGGTCCCATTTTCAAAGACTTCTTTTCCTTTTTAGCGTTTCCTCTAGTACAGAAAAATGTATGAAGGTTGTTTTGGTTTTTTCTTTTTCATTCACATGTTTTATGTTGTTGAAAGTTGAAAAAACAGTTGCTTTATTTGTGCAGGGGAAAAGGTTATTTACGGGAAATATTTAGATTTATTGGAATTTTTAGGAAAATAATGTTTTCCGGTCAACTTTACGGGAAAAAAAAAAGAACCTCATAAGTTGAAGGATAATAGTTGTTTTTTTGAAAGGGAAAAAAAGGAAAAAAAATGATCCTGTAAAATTTCTAGTTCAACTTTACAAGAAAATCAATATAATCATTTGTTTCCCTTTTTTTTTTTTTAATTTCTTCTTTCGGTCAATTTTTTCATAAGATCCAGTCAGTTTTCCCATAAAGTTGACGAAATCAATTCTTTTTCCTTTTTTTCTTTTTTCTTTCAAGAAAATAAATATTATCCTTCAACTTATGAGGTTCTTTCTCGTAAAGTTGACTAGAAAATATTATTTTCTCAAGAATTCCAATAAATTTAAACATTTCCCACAAAGAACCTTTCCCCCACACAAATAAAGCAACTGTTTTTTCAACTTTCAACAACATAAAACACGTGAATGAAAGAAAAAAAAAACCAAAACAACCTTCATACATTTTTTTGTACTAGAGGAAATGCTGAAAAGGAAAAGAAGTCTCTGAAAATGGGACCAACAGATTCTCTCTAAACAAGGTGAAAATGGGATCCTCGTGCCTTTTTGTTGAAAGCAAAATGGAAGCCTAAAGTATAATTCAGGCAAACTAAAGTTAAGGAGCTAAAAATTTTTGCTAGGTAAGTTAGGCAGAGGTAAAATTGTAGAGTTGGATGAGGAATTAATGAGGTAAAAAATGACATTTCACATTGTGGGGCCTTCCAGTCAAAATGAAAAAGTGAAAAAGAAGTTAGAAAAGAAAAAAAAAATTAAAAATGTTAGATTTGTCCTCCAAAAACTTTTTTAGGTTAGAAATAGCAATTTTTCATATTAGAGTAATGGACTTCTAAAGATAACTTTTGAAAGTATATATATAAGACTTTTCATCTATTAGCTATGTAGAACTAAAATTTATTCCATAAACTTAATTAGTAACGCTTTAATTTATATAGTTTTAACTTTGTAACAATTTAGTCTTTTAATTTTAATGAATGTCATTTTAGTGTTTATATTTTACAATTTGTAACGATTTAGTTTTTGTCGTGAAAAATACTATATTTAAGATTTAAGGAAATTTCTTACCCATATACATTGGTAAGCTAATCAAGGATAAAGTTTGTTTATAGATTATAAATACTACATCCTTGCATAATTAAAACTGTCAGTTAAGTTTGATGAGATTTTTTCCAATAAAGACTAAATTATTACAAATTTGAAAGTATATAGACTTAACTTATACAAATTTGAAAATATAGAGACTTAGGAGGTATTTGGGGCATTGAGTTAGTTAATTATTATAGTATGCGGGTTTTAATAGTCTGTTGTTGGGCTACAAACTATTTTAGTCTAAGTTATAATAGTTTGTGTTTCACCTACAAACTATATTAGTTTGAGTTATAATAATAACTTGTATTTGGGATGCATGTCATTGAAGTCAATGTCTAGGTTTTATTCTACTATTTTTTCAAATTTTTGTTGTAGTTACAATTTTTATACTTTAATTTAAGAAAGAAATTTTATTACATTTTATTTATGCTACATTTATTTATAACTACACTAAAGCTAAAAAAATGCTAACGTTTAAACTTTTTCAATTTTTGCTGTAATTACATTTTTATACTTTAATTTAAGAAGAAATTTTGATTAATTTTTTTTATAACTGTACTATGAAGCTGAATATATATATCAATGTTTCAACTTTTTCATTTTTTTGGTAATTGAACTTCTTCATAATTCAATTTAAGAAAATAATGTTTGATTACTTTTCTTTACACTTCATTTTATATACCTATATTAAATCTAAAAAAGAAACAAAAATTCAAAGTTTCAACTTTTTCAATTTTTTTGTAATTGCATTTTTCATACTTTAATTTAAGAAAGAAATTTGATTACTTTTCTTTTAAATCTGTTTTTAAATATAGCAAAATAAATAAAAATATTTACAATAGCAAAATATCACTGATAGATGTCTATCAATGTCTATTATTGTTTATTATTAATGGACAATGACATTTTTCTATATTTAAAAATATTTTCAAAAGTTTTACCATTTAAAACAATTACTTTGCTTTATACCTATTTTTTAGAACTGTACTAAAGCTCAAGAAAAATTCAAAGTTTCAACTTTTTCATTTTTTTTTTTTTTTTGTAATTNTTAAAAAGAATTTCAACTTTTCTGTGAATTTAAGAAAGGATGTTGATTACATTTTTTTGTTATACTTCAAATTTTTAGAACTATACTCAAACTACAAGGTAAATGTTGAAATCTTTTCAATTTTTTTTTAATTACATTTTTTTTATACTTTAATTTAAAAAAGAAATTTGATTACATGTTCTTATCACAACCAAAAACTTTAAAAAATGTCAAAAGTTGAAACTTTTTCAATTTTATTTTGTAATTACACTTTTTATACTTTAATTTAAGAAATGAAATGTAATTACTATACTAAAAAAAGTCAAAGTTGAAATTGTTTCAATTTTTTAATTATATGTGCTTATACTTTAAATTTTGAAAAAATTATTTTGTAATTTAGTGGTTTCATATTATTTTATACTTAAGTGAAAGTAGTAAAATCATTCAAAATTATGTGGACATATTTTTATGCGATTAACATACCAAACTAAAAATATATATATATATTATGGAAGAAAAAAGTATATTCTATGTTCACGGTAGAAAAAGAGAGCAAGATATGATATATTAATAATGAAAGTTAATAAAAAAAAAATTAGAAAAATATTTATCCGTAATAGACTGTGATAAACCTATAGATGTCTATCTAAGTCTATCACAGTCTATCATTGATAAATAATAAAATTTTGCTATATTTGTAAATAAGTTTGTTCCTTGTGCTATATTTTAAGAGAACCCTAAAAAATAATAAGTAATCAATTCATATTATCGAGAAAATGCTTTTTTGTACTAACTTAATTTAATTAGTTAACTAATCAAATATACTTAAGATAGTGTTAAATTAATGAACAATTTATGAAAATAAGTAATTGCATTCATTAAAAATATTATTTGTAAAAATAAATTAAGTAAATATTTAATGAATTATTATTGATCAATTAAAACAAATGAATATATTAATTTTAATATCAATTAGTTAATTAATTAATTAATTAATTAATTAACTATATTAGAAATAAAATGATATATAAAATGAAAAATAAAAGTAGAATGGGTCAAAGAGAATACCTAAAAGAAACTTTTGAAAAAATGATGCTCAGGAATAATTTATTCCCGTGTTGAAAACTATGTAAAAAAATAAAAATAAAATAAAATAAAATAAAAAAAAAACTTGGATTTAGCTTCTCACCGTCTATTCTCGTCCAAAAAAGAAACTTCTAAACAAACAACCCCTAATATTTAGATGGTCTTACAAATGAAACTTCTTTATCATAAATTTGATGAACATGCCTAACACAATTTCGTTTCGTATGTTTTCTTTGTCTAGTCATCATTTTTATCTTTCAACCTAACATTCTAAGTTTTTTCTTATAAAAAAAGCTTAATAACACATAACATGAGTATTTAAGTAGTTAGGTGAGAGTTGTGTCTACGGTAAAAAAAAAAAAATAATAATAAATAAAAATAAATAAATAAAATAACCTTTGATTAACAATTATACTATATATGGTCTAAAACTCAGAGTGAAAAACTTATAAATAAAAAGAAATAAATGAAGGGTGGTTCTGATTTCCTTTTCTTTTTTTATCCCTACACAATTGTAATTGTTCATTTTAGTTAATTATATTTATAGTATTTTTTTTTTCCCTCTAAACTTCACATATAATTTGGTTCTCATCCCTCACCACTAAAAGTATGAATTGCATTTAATAGAAAAATCTTGTGTATTAATCATATGTTTTAAGTAAGTGGCACATCGTGAACTTCAAGTGAGCAGGCATAAGTGTACATAAGATTAGAAGTTCAACTTATGAACTTCTAATTTTGTATTTATATATATTTTTTAAACTTTAAAAAAAATATCTAATACGTCTCTTAATTTTTAATTTTTGTATTTAACAGATTCCTAAAATATTAATTTTGCATCTAATATATCTCATACCTATTTAAAAATGTCAAGAATTAAATGTTCTATTAGACATTAAATTTAATTTTGAGCTTAATACGTATCGTTAGACATCTTTTTAAAATCAAAGGAAAAATAACTTTTTAGTCCCTGAATTTTGAATAATATGTATGTTTTGTCCATGAGTTTTCAAAATGTACATTTTTAGTCGCCAGATTATAAAAATAAGTCCATTTGGTCCCTAAGTTTTGAAAATATACCTTTTTAGTCACTAAATTTTTAAAAATGGGTTTAAAAGGTCCTTCAAGTTTTTTTTTTCTTTGATTTTTCTAAAAAATAATTATACTAAAAAATAGTTTTAGAGAGGAGATGATTTTTAAAAAATTATTCTTTTAATTTAAAATGTTATATAATGGTTTAAAATAGTAATAAAAAATCATTTGAGACCTCTTAAAACATATTTTAAAAAACCCAAGGACTGAAAAACTACATTTTGAAAATATAGGAACGGACCTATTCTTATAAACATGGGAACTAAAAAGTTAAATTTTAAAATCTCTGGGACCAAAAACACATATTGTTCAAAATTTGGGGACTAAAAAGGTATTTTTTTTCCTAAAATTAATGTATAAATTAGCTACAAAATTTAAAATTTGAGATACAAATAGACATAAAACTATTTTTTGTCTTATAACACAGTTACTTTCTAAACATTTTTAGTATTTTTAAGATTTATTAGATATAAAATTGAAGTATATAATTCATACATGTATTAGACATTTTTAAGGAACTAGAGTCTAATTGAAAGTCTAGAGATTGATTAGTCACAATTTTCAAATTTTAGAGATTAAACGTATAATTTCACCTTCACATAAATGTGTTTTAAATGCAATGATTTATAATATCTTTTATTAAGAAATACTAATTACAAAATAATTATTATAAACATTTATAGAATTATTAACGTAGAATGCATAAGAAGAAAAATCATTTCATCAATTTTTGTAAAACAATTTTATGAAACTCCAAAACCTATTCGTGTGTATATATATAAAATAGAATTAAGTTTTCCTGCCTTTGTTTCGAGTGTACACAAAATGAACTATTATATATTTTTAAAATAAAATAAAGAATATTTAGATAGATCCTTAATCTTTAAAAAGTTGTTCAACAGTTCTTGAAACTTTTAATTTTGTATCCAACAAGTTTATGAATTTTCAATTATGTGTAATCATTAACTTACCATATTTTTTTTTAAATTTTGAAACGTACTAGACATAAAATTGAAAATTTAGAATCCCATTAGACATAAAATTCAATTTTATATCTATAACATAAATTTATTTTAATTTTTTAAAAATGTCCAAAATTGAAAATTAAAAAATATATATGATCATATTAGAAATAAATTTGAGAATTAAAATACTTATTTGACACTTTAAAGTGCACACACCTTTAAAGTTTAAAATCGATTCAACTTATAATTTAATGTTTTTTTTCAAAAAAGTTTTTGCTAATACTTTTCAAATGATATTTACCCCATAATTTAAAACATCTTATACATTCTAAAGTGTCAATTCCATGTTTTTAGATCAATTCAATACCTTCTATTTGTTGGGGGGGTGGGTGAGAGAACACATATTCAAAAGCCTCAGTCAAATCAACTTCTTTGAAGTTTTGCTATTTGACCTAATATAGAATAGACTTACTTTTTAAAAATAATTTATTTTCATCGTTAATTTAAAGGAAAATTCTAAGATATAGTTAGTTTGGAATTGACGGGGATGTAAAAATAATTGTTGACAATTTAGCTTTAAGAAAAAACAACTATACTAAAAAAAAGTAAGTTATTTGTTAGGCAAATTTCTTTTTTTTTTTTAATGTATTGATACTTTATTTTAAATTTTATACAATTTAAGTTACAAATTATTTTGTTGAGTACTCTAAATTAGTTGATAAAAAAAACTAGGAAAAATATTTCTATAAAAAGTTGATGAAACCGTAAAAAATTTAATTTCATTTTAAATTAACAAAAAGTTTAAGCAGGAGGAAATAAATATATGTGAAAACGAAAATCTAAGTCATGATATAATTGGATTTATTTTTAATTTTGTAAGAGAATGAGGTAGACTTTTCAGAAACCTGATTTCAAAACTACTTCCTATCTCCAATGTTTTGCAAATCGGAGTAAATTAGAAAGATATTTTATATAAATAAATAATTAGTTTTTATCCAATTCTCCGATAAATAATTCGAGTGTCTTAGCAATCACGAGGTCTATAATTCTAATTTTCATACTTTCAATTATTGTATTGAAAAAAAAAAAAAAAACTCTTGTAATAATTCAAAGCAAACTCTATTAGTACAAAAAAAAATAGAGGTAGAGGATTTGAACTTCGATCTTGAGGGAGATATTATATACCAATTGCCATCGAGTTATGCATAAGTTGACAAAATAAACAATAATTAATAGTATGTTCGGCAATCATTTCATTTTTTTATTTTTGATCTTTTTCTTTTTAATTTTTGGTTTTCTATTTTTTAAAAACAAAATCCATTTATGTTTGGTGATTGTTTTTTATTTTCGATTTCTAAAAACAGAAAAGTATGATAACTATTTTTTGTTTTTAATTTTTTAAATAAAAAATAAATATTATATCAGTTTAGATTTTAAACTTTCACTTTTATTAAATTGGAGATAAAATTTAAATAAGTATCTGCAATATTTAAACTCGATTAACAGTAAGAGATATGTTACAGAAATAAAGCTGAATTGAAAAAGAAAAAATTAAATTGGGGCGAGAGAATATTTAAAGAGATTAGAAAAAANAAAAAAAAAAAAGAAGCTAGAGATACATTTATTAGAAAGAAATGAAAGCTAAGCGAAAGTTTTGGAAATTTTTTTTAAAATAATTGTTTTAAATGATAAAACTGTCGAAAATATTTTTAAATATGGCAAAATGTGATTGTCTATCACATATAGACTCTGATAGACTACTATCATCTATCGTTATCCATTAATGATAGACACTTGTTGTATATCATTGATAGCAATGATATTTTTCTATATTTGTAAATATTTTGACTAATTTTGTTATATTTAAAAAGAATCTATAAGTTTGGTTTTCACTATAATATTTGATTTTTAGGAAGAGAAATCAAAGAGGTAAAATATATGCTAGAGATAGAATATTAGCTAGAGAAAAAAAAAATTGTATATCACCTTTCTTACTCTAAAATAACAATATATTTAGCAAAGAATATAAGTAAAATTATTTCTCTAAAAAAAGTATATTTCTCTCTCTAAAAAGTTACTGAGAGAAACTTTTAAGGAGAAAAAATTAATTTATAATTAATAGATCAGATAATTAGAATATGCTGATGATTCCTCTCACTATTTAATATCTATATATTTAATTACTTATATATTTATTACTAAATAAAAAGGGATAAGTAGTCAATTATATTTGATTAACAATAAAATAATATATTAAAATTATTAACATAAAAAGTGAGTAAGAAAACAAATTGTAGTTCATGAGAGTGAGACAATCTAATTACATAAATTATTAGTTAAACTAAATTAAAGAAAAATTTTTTTTGACACACTCATGAGCATCCTCCCTTCCCTTACTGTCTATTTCTTGTTTTTACAACCAAAGGTAGTTTTCAAAAACCAAGAAATATTGTTGTCAATTTTTTACGTTTATTTTTCCAATTTTGAAAACAAAAAAATATATAGCCCCAATTTTTTTTTTATTTTATATTCGTGACTGTATTGTATTGTACGGGCTAGTTTACACGTATTGAAACTATATATATATATATTTATCACTAGACCATTTCCTATAGATCAAACACACATGTTTTTAAAAAACAAAAATAGGAATCATAAAACAAAAAGATATTTGGTTACAAAACGAATCCTAAAACCCTATTTGGTAACATTTTTATTTTTTGTTTTTTTTTAATTAAGCCAAATTCTTAAGTACAATATTTGGAATTTTAGCCAAGTTCCAAAAACAAAATTTTAAAAGCAACTTTTTTAGTTTTCAAAATTTAGCTTAATTTCTTAAACAATTGGTAAAAGCTAGGCAACGAAGAAATCTGGAGATGGAAATAATGACTATAGGCTTAATTTTAAATGCAACCTAACCCTCTAAACAAGATTTGTAATAGCCTCAACTCAAACACTAACCTGACTCAGTCTATTTGGAGTTGAGGTAATTCTTCCATACTCTTGATGATAATATTATCGTGTAGCCAATGGAAAAGGGATAGTTGACCATGACAAGAGTTGACTCACTTCTTCATTTGATACCAAGCATATGCATTCAACAAGCCTTATTTAGGTTAGTGTTATCCACCATATCAACTCCAATATATGATTGTAAAAAGAGCCTAATATAAAAGACTCTTCCATGAGAAAAACAACATCTATTAGAATATGTAAACTACTAACAACTCTTGTCTAACTCTTTTCTAAACTTTTCTAAAATCTCAACCATCAAAATATTCAACTTTACCATCACAAACTTTTTAAAATAAATATCATATTCTAAAAGTCCTTCTATCTATCACAACTTTTTTGTGTTTTAGATAGAAATAAGAGTCAACAACAACACTTTAATTAACTTCCATACAATATCAAATTTTATCTTATCTTACAGGAACATGTGATTTAAATAACGAGTAGGACCATTAAATTCAATACAAATCCAAGAAGTAATAATTAAAGAATTGAAAATAGAAATTAAAAAGAAGGCTATTAAATAAGTCATGAAAAAACTAGTACTTGGATGCATCTAAAGTTACATGCATTTTTTTTTTTTTTTTTTTGGCGTCCATCTCAACCATAACAAAAAAGATATTTAAAAATATTTATTTTTAAGAAAAGAAAAGTTTGCTATGTGACAAACTATTATTTGACAACTCAATGAGATTGCACTCAAGTATTTTTTTTTTTTTTCTTTTAAAGAAATATCAATTTATATATCTAAACTAAAACTTTGAACTAATAATTATCGTATCAATTTAAACTCTAAAATTCGTTAGTTTATTACTCTACGGCCTTATTTAGATTTTGTTTTGTTTCAATTAAAATTCTAAATCATCATAACACAATCAATTTAGAATTTTTATTAGGATTGCTTTTAAAAATAGTGGATGCATCCATTTTTAAAGTTGAATTAACCAAATGAATCACTAGAATTGGAGGATTTTGGAATGAGATTTGTATTATTGTTAACAAAAATAGATTAGTGAGGGAAATGATGAGTCGGTGGGACAAAGCAAATGCATTACAACCAAGAATTTGAAAAAGGAGTTATTGCTTCATCCGCCAGCCATTACTCTTCTAACTTGGACACAATTCATTTGCCAACTCGGATCTGAGTTGTCTCTTCTTCTATTCCGACGTGGCTCCCTCTCATCTCCAACCAACTTCCCCTTTCGTAATTATCATCATTTTATTTAAAAGGAAAATCAATCCCTCTCCTAAAATACTCAGTCCCCATCTTTTTCAGAAACACCGTTTTCCTTGCCCTCGCCCAGTCAAGATCTTCCACCTACCAACCTTTTTTTGTTTTATTTTAATTCTTTTCCCTCCATTTTGAGTTTAATTCTTATCAAACTTCTAAATTTAGATTTGAATTTTGTTTCAATTTGATTTTTATGTTTTAAGATTTTTGTTTAATTTTAATTTTTCAATAAATACTCACATTCAATGTCATTAATTAATTTAAAAAGAATTATAATTAATTCAACATTATCTCTAATTAATTTTAAATATAAATTTAACCTTGAAACTTATGAATTTAAATTAAATTGAAACAAAATTCAAAACTCAAGAATAAAATTGTAATATTTTTAATTTTAGAACTAATTGAAATCAAATTCGAAATATAAGAATTAAGAGTGTAACACTTTAAAATTTAAGGATAAAAGGAAACTAAACCCACGTATCAAAATGTTATTATTTCTTTTGTCCTCTCAATCTTTACTTTTAAAAACATTTGTTTCAAGCTCCATTGGATAATTTTTTTCTTTTTTTAATTCGATTTGATAAAAAAAGAAAAAAAAAATTTTAGTCTTTGAAAACTATTCTTATATTTTTCCCCACTTGTAAAAAAGAAATTAATAAAATAGGAGTAAGTATTATAAACTTAATTTTTAAAAATAAAAAATCAAATATTTATAAGAAGAGACATTAATTGAAATAAAAGGTAGATCTAGTTAAGTTTAAATATTATTTTGGTCTCAAAACTTCTATAATTTAAAATATTTATTTTGGTCCTCAACTCTCAATTTGGGTTCATTTTGGTTATTATACTTTTAAAATGTTAATTTAGTTGACGAACTAAAATTAAAAATATAAATATAAAGACCAAACTAAAACTTTTGAAATTATAGGGAAAAGATAGTATTAAAATAATTTATTGTCCTACTAGTTGTTTTGTTATTTATTTATTTATTTTTCTAGAAATTAAAAAGAAGAGAAAAATGGAGAAAAGTAAGTAAATGTTAGTTAAAAATGAAAAATATCATCCGATAAATTGTGGTGTTTTGATAATATATTTGAACTGTGGAAAATTGAAGGGGGAATAAAAAGAGAAAAGCGGTGACGTGGTATGGAGCGCAGTGGATAGGGGAAGCCATGTATGAGGAGGCAGGGTCAGGTTCCAAGTTGGATCAAATTTTAGATATTTGTTAAGTAGCTTTCCGGTGATACGCCCATTCTTGAAACAAAATATTGAAACCACGTGAACACAATTTCTAATATTATTATTATATTCATTTATATTTTATAATAAGTTTTTCCCTACAAAAATTATCTCAACAGTCAGGTTCAGGCTTCTCTCTCTCTCTCTCTCTCTCTCTCTATTTGATTCAAAACCAACGGTTGCGATTCATTTGATTTCCACCGGCAGAGCAACTCACATGGACTGATGGACATGGGAATCCCCAGCCCGTGAACTCAAATTTCCTCTCTTCAACTCCTTCTTCGTAGGGTTTTTTTTTTTTTTTTTTTTTCCCCCCGCGGCCGTTTTTTTTTTTTTTTTGGGCCACGGAAACCCCCCCCCCGTGGATCTAATTTTCCTCCCCTCCCCCCCCTTTTTTTTTGTTTTTTTTTTTTTTTTTTTTTCTTTTTTTTTTTTTTTTTAAATTTAATTTTTGTTGTTTTTGCCAACTACCATCGGGCACCTTTTTGCTTCCCCAGATTTCCTTCATTTCTGCTATAAATACTCCATTACCATGTCGTCTTTAATTCAGCACATTCGTCTTCCATCACCGTCGTCTTTTCCCTTTCCCCATTCCTCTCTCTTATTCCGTTTCTCTCTTCCCCTTTTCCCTTCTTCTTCTTTTTCTTCTTCTTCTTCTTCCACTGCTGGGTTTTCTCCGGAGTTGCTTCCAGTTGAGCCGGCGGTGATTAGGAAGAAGAGGTTACAAGAGAACAACAACAACAACAACAACGCCATGACGGTTGGTGCTGGAATCACTTTATCCGATGCGAATTTGACAGTGTTGGGAAATCGCGTTTTGTCCGATGTTCATAATAACATCACGCTCACGGCGGCGCCGGGCGGTGGCGTAATGAACGGCGCCTTCGTCGGAGTTCAATCTGATCAGATCGGTTCCCGACGAGTTTTTCCTGTTGGGAAACTGATGTATGTTTTTATTTATTTATTATTATTATTTTTTTGTTTCTTATTTGTTATTGCAATCGATTTTAGGTTAAATCTGAGAGGGAAAATGAAAGTATGGTGTTTGATTTGCAGAGGATTGAGATTCTTGTGTGCTTTTCGATTCAAATTGTGGTGGATGACTCAAAGAATGGGGTCTTCCGGCCAAGAAATTCCATTCGAGACACAATTTATGTTGGTGGAAGCACGTGACGGCTCTAACATTGCCGGAAATGGAGAGGAGGGTGCCGCCGTGTATACTGTTTTTCTTCCTATTCTTGAAGGCGATTTCAGAGCTGTTCTTCAGGGAAACGAAAATAATGAGCTGGAAATCTGCTTAGAAAGTGGTGAGAAATTAGAATTAAGAAAAATTAATCTCCAGAAGATTAAGAAATGGAATACGAAAAATGTAAATGGAATTAAATGGATCCAAAAACAAAAACAAAAACAAAAACAATAACATAGCCGTGAACATTGAACTGGATTATGGATGTTCTTCAACTATGAGAACGGCAATTGGTTGATTCCATGTGACCGAAAAGAAGTATAGTATATTTTGGGACTTTTCCATTAAGACCAACTCCAGAAGGAACAGAAAAACAAAAAAATAAAAATAAAAATAAAAATAAAAATAATGAAGATTGTTCTTGGTCGATGGGATTTGAATATTTGGTTGTTTGCAGGAGATCCTAGTGTAAATGGGTTTGAGGGTAGCCATTTGGTGTTTGTGGGTGCTGGATCAGATCCCTTTGAAACCATTACATATGCAGTCAAGTAAGTTTTTAATACTTTCCATTTTTCTTCATTTCTGTATTGGATTTATGTTTCTTTCAATTACTTTAATTACCTCCATCCGGGTTTTAAATCTGAAAAATCATCCTTCACGGGCCCTTTGATTACTAATAATTACATTTTAATCTCATCTCCTGGATATTCAATTGAGTTTTAGCACTCAAGTGGGGTCCATTAAAAAGAAAAAAAAAAAA
>QLSR01000041.1:1172219-1190781 GCA_031780015.1 Citrullus colocynthis
TTTTGCCCCCCCCCCCCCCCCCCCACATTCATTGGGTTTTTAAAAGCCCAAACAATCCAATATGCCATTACTTGAGTGCATTTGGTCCACTTATTCTCTCCTCTAAACCCATTCTCTTTAATTTTGGCATTAAAAGAGAGAATTTTATTGGGAGTTGTGTACTTTGAAAAATAAACATGTGTGGGTCATAGATTAAAGCTATATTCTTTGAAATGGGAGCAAAGAAGCCATAGTACTATAAAATATCCTATTTTTAATTTAATATAGTTTCATTAGATCATATATCCATCTAATTCTCCACTAACTCTTTTTCTTTCTTCTTTTCAACACATGTGATTCCATATTATTTATATCATGTTCCCAAAAATCTATATGCATCTAAATTGAAATTTTAACCAAACTTTTCTCATTTCATCCCTTTAAGAAATAATAAAATTAATATCTTTAATGGGTTGGATTTTTTTTCTCATATTATTGTGGTTAGTCATGCATCGTTTTAAAAATTATTTATTTTTTGGTATTAGATTCTTTCAATTGTATTGGAATTTTTTTTTTACAATTTTTTGAATTCGAGAACTTTTTTATGGCTAGGTTTGGTTATTTGTCTAGTTACACATTTGGGTTGGTTTGGTCATTTGTGTAATTTATTGGTTGGTTCATCAACGAACTTTTAACTTTAAATTATGAAAACAGTTTCACAATTTAATTTAAATAAAATTAAAAAGTTTATAAGACTAAAATTAACAAGCCAATTAAATTATTTTTGTTAATGGAAGTTAAACGTTTCTCTCTATATATTCATTATTTTAACCTAAGGTTTAGAACCCTTACTCTTACACAATTTTTCGAAACTTAAGCTTCCTAAACTTTACTAAACCCTTGCCACATAGTAAACCCAAGTTTAATATGTCAAACTCGTGCTACAAAAGCATCTTGAAGATTAAAAAAAAAAAGATTAATTGGTAACTAATTGGATCTACCAAAGACCAAATATGTAGAATTAGGTTTTTAGTTTAGACACTTAAAGAGCACACATACTAAAATGAAATGTAACGTAATATAGAAATCAAAATGATATTTTAACCAAAAAGAAAAATACAAAGAAAGAAAACAATATGATACGAACATTAACTTGATTGCATTTTATGCACTTCAACCATATTGTAGAAAAAAATTTCAAAAATATTTAAGAAAAAACAAAGAAGCTAACAACTCAATAGATTGATTAGATTGCACAAAAATAGATATAATTAAGAATGAAACGAAATGTATCGGATAAGTTTTGGTTGCAAGGAAGGGTTTGACCTAAATGATGACTCACACATCATTTTTTTTCTTTTTTTTTTTTTTTTTCCCAAACATAAAAACTTGTTTTAGACATAAACAAGACTTCTTGTCTCCCCTTCCCCACCACACATCTTCATTGCTTCTCTTTAGAGCTTGATCCATCATTCACATCACTATCTTCCTTTTAACGCTCCAGATCATTCCACGTGTCTCCTTTCCATTCTCATTACCACATCCAATTCCTCCCCCTCCTCATATATATATATTCACACATTGAAATCTTCTGTGCAACGGAAAATTCATGCAAACCAAATGCACTCATAGAAGCAAAAAAAGTTAATTCACTATTTTACCCTTCAATCTCCGTCGACGATGGAGTCTCGCCGGGAAAAGAGCTCCTCCGGCGAGATCTTCTCGTTCCCGAGCACTCCAGTTCAGGATCAGGATTCCGATTTCGAATTCGGATCGATTACTCCTGATTCTCCTTCCACTTTCAACAATTCTCCCGCTGATCATTTGTTCGTCAATGGCCGTCTCTTGCCTCACTCTTTTCCGCCGCAGCCGATCGGTGTTTACGCCGTTGATGCTTCTCGTCAGACGAGCAGGACGAGCAGCGTCGGGAGTAAGGATTCTTTCATGTCGTCGCGGAGTAACAGCACTAATAGTAGGAGCAGTAGCAGTTGCGGTAGTAGTACTAGCGCAAGGACGAGTTCGAGCGATAACAATAATGTCGAGATCAGATCCTCGAGATTCGCTTCGTATCAGAAGAAATCGCAGAAATCTTCGGTTTCCGCTCAGGTGTACGGATCGTCACAGAGATGGCAGTTCATCGCATCGGTATCCGTGCCGACGACGCTGAGCCGCGAGAATTCGAGAAGAAAGAAGGCCGTGGAGAAGATTGGGGGAAAATCGGATTTCAGGAGTAAGAAGAGGCGAACGGAGAAAACATCGACGGCGAGGAAGAAGAAAAAGAAGAAGAAGAAGAAGAAGAAGAAGAAGAAGAAGAAGAAGAATATGTGGTTCGGAAGGAAGGTTTTCCGGTGGATTATACTGGTCTGTAAAGAATGTCATGCGATCGAACCGTCGAGGAAGGATGAGATTGTGAAAAAGACGAAATCGACGACGACGAAGCCGAAGAGTTATTGAATTTAATTAATTAATGATTTAATTTCTTCTGGATTTTTTGCCTCTTTTGCAGCTCGATGACGATCTGGTTTTTCATAAATCTCTTGATTTCTGAATTTTTCTTCTTTTTCTTTTCAATTATTAAAAAATATCCGTTTTTGTTGATATGATATGAACCGAAGATCTCTCTCTCTCTCTCTCAACAATGTTGAGCAGTGGAGAAAAGTTTGTTAATAATGTGTAATGATATTTATGAAGATGATGAGTTTATGTTTCTGAGAAGGTGATTTCCATTTCCAAGGTTAAATTACTGCTAATTGAGATTTGAACCCATTAAGTCACCAATTCAACTAAAAACTTTAATTCATATATTCATCCAAAATAAAAATAAATTTAAGCTAATTAATGAAGCTAAATTAATATTGTATCATATCTAACATACATAATTACGATTTACACACCTTTCAATTTGACTTGAGTTTTCCATGTGTCTTTTGTATTGGGTGTGCCTTACATTGTAAGTAATGAATTGTTCAGAAAGAACGTAATGCAAGGTGAGATTTTGCATAATAAGGTGTATTAAACATGCTCTAATATTTAATATTTAAGTCAGTATTGAGTCTAAAGTAATGTCGAGTGTTCAACAAAAGTATTGTTAATTACTCGGGATTACTTGATATTTTCATTCTAACATATGTGGATGAAGAAAAGATACGTGTCTTGGATTGGTCCTCACCAAAACTTTTAAATCATTTTCGAAGATATGAAGTAAAATATCTTTTCAACATTTTTCTCATCAAAACTTTTAAATCATTCTAACTCTTAAATGATAGTTCGATCTCCATTTCGCAGTTTTATGCTTTGATCTCTTATATATTTTTTTTTTTTTTGGAGAAAAATTTCAACTTACGCCACCATACTTTGAGATTATATCAATTTAAATCCTAAACCTGATACTCTCTTTTAGATTTAGTTCGAAAATATTGCGAGAATCATATTTTTTCTAAAATAATATTGTGAGAAACATATAATTGTTTTAATTAAACTTCCAAATGGCTTATAAGTGAATCAATTTAAACTTTTTATTAAGATTAAATTTGAAGATCATCCATGCATTCAATTTTTATGTGTGTGTAGATTTATTTAAATGTCATATTGATAAAATAAATGATAAGAAGTGATGCATGGACAATTTCCAAAAGAAATCTTAATTGAGAGTCTAAATTGATCATATGCTTATAAAAGTTGAAAGATTTAATTGATAAAGCTTGACTAGTATAAAATATACCCACTCTACAAAGGAATAAAAGGTTTAGATTTCTCGACCCTAAATGATTGTACTATAAAAAAAACGGACCCTAAATGATTGTACTATAAAAAAAACATTCCGTTGATGAATTTATTTTAAATTTTAAATAGTAAAATCATACAAAATGAGTAAGTTCTTAATTCTATGGGCAAGAAAGAGTTTGTTTATGCTTAAATACAATTCTTTTGTGCATAAGAATCATCTAAATATGCTCCTCTCTTTTTCACCCAATTAAAATATGCTCTTAGTCTTTTTCACCCGATTAAAATGTAAAGTATTTGTAGTTAAATGATTTTAGGAATATATATGTACACATGAGGGATGAAATTGAAACCTCAACAAAGATTAAGAACCAAATAATAAAAGGACTAAAACATATATTTAACATTTTTTTTTTTAATCAAATAGGCTCATGTTATTTTAAAATATTTATCGCTTACATTTCTTTTTTTTTTTTTTTTTTTACTTATAACTCGACTAATCTCATAAAAAACCAACTATATTTTTGGAAAATAAATTTAAAAAAAAGGTATGGGCCCGACTCCATAACATTAAGGGCCCATCATGAGATGGAATGGGATCGATTGGGTTGTAATTATATTACAAAGCCCATGTTTGTGGCCCATAATGGGTTTGGGATAACAAACTCATTCTCTATGGATCAGGGTCCTCTATTCTAGATACCTCTCTGTCTTCTCTCTACCTTACACTACACCTCTCTTTCTTTTTCTTTTTCTTTCCTTTTCCCTTTTTTTCTTTTTACATTTTGCAAATAATTACCCTTAATCCCTCCTTCCTTAATTAATAAGTAGTCGTTTCAAATGATAAAACTGTCAAAAATATTTTCAAATATAATTGATAGATAATCTATCACCGATAGATAATGACATTTTACTATATTTACAAATAAATTGGCTCATTTCACTATATTTGAAAACAATCCGCAATTAATTTCTAAATTTTTTTATTTTTGCTTTTACCACTCTCATCTTCGCTTGTTCCTATTATGATTAATTTTCATTACGATTGCACTTAATTTCTATTCTGGCTAAGTAAACGAATATTATCAAGTCAACCTCACCTAATATAGTAATAGTAGTATAGAGGTTTTTTTTTTTTTATTTTTTTATTTTTATAATACTACTACTACTAAACTTTAAAATTAAAATTTATATATATATATATATATATATATATAAACTTTCTTTTTGAACTTGAAGGAGAAGCTTCCGTGAGATAGGGCTACAAGTAGAGTAGTGGCTAGGTTTAGGACCATCAAAATTACTAATGTTTTTTTATTTTTTATTTTAATTACAAGGACAGAACATTTAGAGAATAGCTTATAAGGACAAGAACTCACTAGACCTATGAAACCTCATCATCTCCCTCTCCTTTTTTTTTCCATCTTTATACAAAGAACCAAATTTCTTGGGAGGAAAAAAGATAAATCAAATATCTTTCTGTCTTAGCTTTACTTTTTCACCACTCTATAAAATTATATTTTTATTTCGTATTAACTGTCCAAAAAGTAAACCCATTGATTCTATCATGGATGGTGAAGCATTGTCTAAAAGAAATAAAGATAAAATTGAGGTTCATAGGTTTAAAAAAAAAAAAAAAATTCATTATTTACCATCTTTGGCTGTATAATGTTTGTTGTTTATTCTAAAGTTTCCATTTTATTGAATTGGGTCTTGTGGTTGTGTTAGTAGTTTCGTCTATAAAACTTTAAAGTTTGTATCAAATAGTTTTATGAATTTTTTAAAATGTTTAACGGGTATGTGAACTTCCAATTTTGTCCTATGAACTTTTGAGTATAAATTTTGATTTGTGTCTAATATGTCATTGACATAAACTTCTTATAAAATTCACAAATTTATTAGACATGAAATTGAGAGTTTATTAATATGTCCTATTAGATACAAAATTCAATTTTACACATCTAACATATTCGTTAGTTTAAAAAAAAATGTTCAATATGCTAAAGGTTTTGTAATGGATCTGTTAATACTAGAGAAAATTGAAATTGAAATCCTATTATTTTGCTTATCTCTTTGTTTTGCTATATATAGGTAAGTGGTCCATTTTTGTTTTTTCACCAAAATTTGATAAGATACCTAAAAGGTGTTTTATAATAAGGTGGAAAAGAAAAATAAACGTATTTCTTTTTGTTATTAAATAAAATGAATCTAATAGTCCCTTTGGAAATTAGACCCCAAAAAGAGTATTTTTCAAAATTGAAAAAGAAAAATTGTAATTAGAAATAAAGAAGCTAAAATTTTTAAATCAGGAATCAGTTATTGTCACAAGAGATCTACTTCTGAATAAAAAAAATATATAGAATGAAAAGAGATCTAATTAATTAAGATACTTTGAAATTTAATGTAAATTGACTAAATTTTATTTAGGTATATTTAATTGAAAAGACAAGTTTGACATAAAAGTTGAATCAAAATTGGAGACATGTTCCTTCTTATATGCGAGGTTTGACCAAGTGAAACTTGGAAGAGAGGCAATCACTTTTGTTTTCCCATAATTACTTTTTATAAATTAGAAACGTATTCGAGTCTACAATCTTAAATCATAGATTGAATTCTCGTCGTGTCGATTGGATAAGAAGTTTTATATAAGAAGAAAGAGAAAACTAATGTATGGCCAAACATATTATCGTAGATTACACTTAGTCAAATTGATGATGCTATACAATAATTGAGTAAAATGAAGCAAGTAAATAAGATTCGCCTATTTGGAGAATTATTTGTGGGTAAAACCAGAAATATGCAAGTTTCTAAAGTGATTGTCCTACAGAAACTCTTTTTTTTTTTTTTTTTTTCTATTATTCTAATCAGGAATTGTGAGAAAGACATGTATATAGATGAAACTACAAAGAGAAAAACATTCAAATCCATGAACAAACTAACTGAAATTAAAGGCAATAGCATAAACAACTGAACAGAATGAGAATCAGCAGATAATAAAAGGAAACCATAAAGCTTTGCCTAAATACAAACTTATAACTCTTATGTCTCTACTGAATTAGCACCCCTCTTATCCGATCTTCATTCCAAGTATGTCTCCATGACATCCGAGTACATGCCCGCCTGCTCTGAGTTTCGATATTCGACTGATTGATGTGGATGGTGGTCGAGTGAAGTTGAAGATGATGACGAAGCCATTCTTGCAGGCAAGGTAAAGCTTCTCTTGAACTTGTTTTCCATCTTCCTGGCACTCTCAGATTGGCTGTCTAGGCTCAAAAACTCGTTCGAGTTACCTCCATTCATGTTGTGCATAGCTGCAGGATCGGAGTTCGGATTTGCATTCTTTGGTTCGAGGATTAAAGGGAGGTGAGTTTGATCGGGCTTGGTTCCTAAGCTCTCTGGGTTGAACAAAAGTTTGGCGTCATCAGCACGTCCTGTGAGGGCATTGAACAAAGACAACCCATTAGGCCATTTGATATCATTCTCATGATCCCCCATCACGTCTTCCATTCGAGCTTCGGATGAATGCGGCAATAGAAACATGTGTGTCTCGTCTTTCGACTGCGGGAAACCGAGCCTATTGGAGGTGTGGAAATTGGGAGAAGGAAGCAGAGAAGTTGGAGCAGATGGAATTGGCCTTTGAGTCCAATTGAGGAGGTTGGCAGGAGGGTGAATGGGAATGGCAGATTGTTTTGAAGCAATTGGGGAAGAGGATGAGTTTCTATTTGAAGAAAAGAGTTGAGTCAAATAAAAACCAGATTGGTACCCAAGAGATTCAAAAGTATGCCTCATTCTCAGCACAAAGTGCAGATCTTCTGGTATCTGAATACAAATATAAACAAATATCCTCAGCATCCAAATCAATTTCCTTGAGGATTGTCAGTAACTCATATCTAATACATTCTCAACACTCTCATACTCACGCAAATGAATATTAATACGATAGTCAACTGTTAGGAAACAGCAACCAAACAATAAAAGCCATGGGGGAAATAAGGGGAAAAGAACTAACAATCTTGCAGGAACCAAGTTGAAGGAGGCCATGTCCAGCTTGAATAACAGCAATGGTCTGATCCAAACAAAGGGAGTCGTTTCAAAGAATAAGCAAAAAGGGAAAATTAGATCAGATAAAACACCATTAAGATTGGCCAAAAACTCACTTGAATTCCTGAATCAAACTGATCAGTCCACTCAGGAGGAAGCTGCAAGTTAGCAATCAAAGAAAAACAAAGACAAGCGCATCAAAGTTCTGATATCAATGGTGAATAACAAATCATAATCAATGGAAAAAACTCAAAACAAACTAGCTGGAATATCAAAATGTTTCAGAAGTAGCTTTGTTTTTTCTCTTTTTTCTTTTTTTTTAAATTTCCATACAGCATCAAATGAACTTTGCCAGTAATTTGAAATGTTTGGCTCGCATTCTGTAGGTTCTTTGAAAACCCATTTATGGCACTTATCTGATGCAACTTTCCCCATCAGCCTGTACGAATCAATCCAATCAGAAAAACAAAACATGAGCACAAAAAGCCTAAAGAAGAATCCTATAGAGAGAGTGAAAAGAAAAAAAGAGAACAAAAAAAACAAACAAACAAAATGGAAAATCCACAACAGCAAAACAAACAAACACCTACCCAGTACCCACCCTTCTCCATAATTATATAACTGAATGGACATCTTGCTGAAGGCTTTTCTAACAGGATCATCCCCATCAATCTCCTCCAAGCACTCTGAAACTCTCCCTCGGCAAAACCCATCTTCCCACATTAACATCCTTCACAAAATTCAGTGTAACAAACATGAATAATCCCACAATTTCAACACACACACACACACACACACACAAAAAAAAAGGGTTAGTGAATACTTAGTACTTACAAGCTGCCATTGTCATCCCCAACTTTGCATCCATTGCCTCCCCTGACTCTTCTGTTGTAAATGGAAGAGACCCCATTAAAGAAAAATGGCTGAAAATTCAAAAAACAAGAAATAGAAAGGAAAAAGATAGAGAAGGGAAGGAACATACGGACGAGGGCGGATGGTCCAGAAAACAGAGTAAGTCCAGTCTGAATTGAGACAGACGCTTCTGAGGGCCTCATGAAGGGCCATCATCCCTACAGCTTCTTTGCTCCTGTCTGATGCTCCTGAGCCCACCATTTCTGTCTCTCTGTCTCTCTCTCACACACACACACACACACTATGGCCCTTTCTTTCTCTTTTTTTTTTTTTTTTTTTTTTTTTTTAGCTTTGTTTCTCTTACAAATTTCACTCTACTAGACCCCTCTGGAAAACACTCTGAATGAAACTAAGTTATATTAATCTATGTTGGGTTTTTGGGGTTGGAGGTTTCCCTTTCCCAGTGTTTTTCAGAATACTTCTTCTCCATCCATTGATTTGAAGTAGTAAGGTGTTCTTCTTCTTCCTCCTCTGCTATTGTTTGTCCCAAATAAGCAGGTTTTTGTAATCTTTAGCAGACAGAGACTGATGAGGTGAAAAAATAAAAGGAAAAGAAGAAGGGGAATGAGAGAGAAGAGTAGAGAAAGAGAGGAAAAGGGGCTTGGCTTGGTCTTTGTACGATTGTAACTAAACTATGCAAAATAGTAATGGGGTAGCTTTTTCCTCTTTTGAAACCCTCTCTCTCTCCCTCAAAACCACTACTCACATTGTTGTGAACCTGTGATTGTGATGAGAGAGAAGTGTGGAAATTTTGCTTTGTTCTTTTTGGAAAATTTTTATTATTATCAATTTTTACACCTAAATTTGTCCATGTGTAATTTTACCTTAAATTTAAGGGTGAGTTACAATTTTGAGATTAGTGTTGCAATTTTTAAATTTTCGAAAAAAATAATAAAGAAATGCATTTTCACGTTTGGATTGCGAACTATTTTAGTCCAAATTATGATAATTTGTGTTTAGAGTACAAAATATATTTGTTCCAGTAAAAGATAGTAAATATGGTAACAAAGAGAGTTTTGAAATAATATTAACTATACGTGATTGTAGGTTATAAATAGTTGTAAACATCATTATTATATTTAGTGTTCTAGACATATAGTGGATTATAATAACTTATTTTATCAACTTCAGCTTGTACCCGAAATACTCCTTTGGAGAAAAACAATGTTAAGTTGAACTCTTATTAAAATTAGTTGGTAAATTATCAAAATTTGATTAGAAAGTAAGACGTTCACACTTATTTAAGGTTTAGGGTTCCATTTGTAAAAATTGATTTTTTTTCCCCCTTTTGTTTACTACCTTCATTCGAACATTTCGGTTTTTTTTTTTTTTTTTTTTTTTTTTTTTTTTTTTTTTTTTCTTTTTTTTTTTTTTTCTTTTTTTTTTTTTTTCTTTTTTTTTTTTTTTCTTTTTTTTTTTTTTTCTTTTTTTTTTTTTTTTTTTTTTTTTTTGTCTTTTTCTTTTTTTTCCCTCCTTTCAAAACCTTGTCTCTTATTGAAGAATCCTACTTTGGCCACAAGAATGAAAGTGCATAGTGCTTTCTCTTGTATTGTTTTGATAAGTAATTCAATAACTTTTTTTTTTAAAGAAAGAAAAATAATAATACTATTATTAACTTAATAAAAAAGGCTCTATCGCCTAAAATAAATAAATAAATCATCATTTGCTTGAATTTAAAGTTCGTGAAATACGGAGGAAAAAAACGTTTTAAAACTTGGTAAGAACACCATAAATATTAGCCAAGAATATGAAAGCCTCGAAGTTGATCTCAATGTCCTTATTCAATATTCGAAGTCAAAGAAAACCCGTAAAATCTTAAATGTTTTATTGTGTGCTATTTTCTTGACCTTCATATTCGCTCTACCTTTATCTTCTTTGATCTAAATTCAAATGGATTAAACAAAAACAATAGATCTTGTTTTGATAGATAGGTCTATACCAATTTTACTAGAATCAAGTTAGACAAGAAAGTGAAGAAGTTAGTAGCAATAGGTAAGTATTAAATTTGTCTCAAATATTTGGAAGTGCATGTCACTCAATATTCTTATTGAAATTGAGCACAAAATGGTATGGAATTGGAAGATTCAGTACGAAAGTTGTTTTTGCCTGCTTTATTTAGGTTGAAGCAAGTAATGCCTCAACCAAAATTGTACCTCAAAGTAAAACATTGCAAGAAAGTAGTTCTATTCTTTTGCCACTTGAGTGAAAAATTATAAGCTTTTTTTTTTTTTTTTTTTTTTTTAAATATATATACATGTCCATAGAAATTAGGCTAAGCACTAAGAACAACAACGTCTTCCACAGAAAAAGAATCACTTAGATCAACCAATCCCTCCAACCTCGCACCAATTCGAACAGGTGGTGCGCCACAACATTACAGAAGAAGAAGAAGAAGATCCACTCAAATCAACCAATCATTAGTCTTATATAATTACACACTATTTCTCCACTTTACTTACTTTAATACTCAAACTTAGTTCTACTCCTACATTTCTTCTTATCCAATGGCAAATATACAATTTTGTTTGTTTGTCTTTTGTTTTGTTTCTTTTTTCAATACAAAAGCACAAATAGAAATCTAGGAAGATTTCAAACTTTAGATAAGAACATTCAATCAAATCAACTTTGTTATTAGAGTGTCTATATAGCTAATCAAATTTTATGGTTTTTTCTTTTTAGGGGCAATTACAAATCACGCCCTAATTATTTACAATTCAGATGGTTTATGTATTTACAAATATACCGTTGAATTTCATTAATGATTAGAAATTGAAAATAAAAGCATCATAACTATACAAAAGTAGTAGAGTGTAGTGTATTTAATATTTTATGTGCATGATTCATATTTCATTTATTCTTTTTTTTTTCCTTTTAGTAATATGTTTTGAGATTTGAATATTTTACCTATTGATTAAGTATATGATTTGTTATTATTAAATGATGCTTGTATCAATATTAATAATTATTTGAAAATTACTATAAAAATCCAACAATAGACTACCAATTATATTAATTGAATTCAAACTCGATGCCTCCTATCTTAATACTAATATGTTTACTTATAACTAAATTTAAAAGCATATAGTGATGGTAGATTAAGGTATTAATATAGGAGTAAGGTAAATGACAACTTTAAAATATATATAAAAATAAATGATAATTATATGTTCACTTTTGGTAAAGTTACGTGAAAATGAGAGATGTTTAATGGGGACAATTGAATCTTCGTTTCCCAAAATGCTCTATTTAATTTCACAAAAATCTTCTCCGTTAGTTTAAAAAATAATAACAATCTCCACCAAATATATTTAATTCCTTTTTCAAAAATTATATGTTTGAATGTGTAATTTCTAGTGTAATTTTCATTTAAAGAAAATAATTCTTGAATATTCCAAAACAAACCATAATATTTCATGTGCTAAAATAGACCTACAACGTTGAAACATAATGTCTAAATATTTAAATTTCAATATTACAATGCATATTCTTCAATTTAAATGTTATAAAACATAGTCTCAAATAGACGAATCTAGAAATCTATAATATATATGCAAGAATTAAAATATCAATGACGATGTTGATATTGATATCGACATTTCAATTTTATTAATATATTAACAAAATATCAATATAGACGAATATTTTTGTAAATCATGAATTTTATAAAATTTAATTAGATTAATAATTAAATTATCTTTACTTCAAAACTAAATTATAGATCTTGTTATTAGTATTTTTGTTCATATCGGACTAAATAGATGACATTTTTTATGTTTTACAAACATTAACAAAAGATGTTGAAAATATCAATGGATATTTAATATCGATATTGAACCCTTCTATTTACAGATATATCGACATATCCATGAACATTTTCATCCTTGTATAGGTGTGTATGTGTATAAGAAAATAAATGGAAACGAGCATGGAGCCTTGGTCCATGTTCCTAAACCAATGAGGAGAAAATTTCCCTCTCACAATTTTGCCCATGTAAACGGACATGGGCAAAATTCTCATCCTATTTTGTGTGAGTTCACACAATAAACGGATATGTCTAGCAATAGTAGCGTGTTGACTAAAAAATATATAGATAATTACAATGGGTAAGACTTTTAAAATTAATAATTACGTGGACATTTCTAGCAATAGTAGCATGTTGACTAAAAAAAATATGGATAATTGGAATGGATAGCACTTTTAAAGTCAATAATTAAGTGTATAGAAACCGTTTTAAAAACTTGCAAATATAACAAAATCTATCACTTACAGACTAAAATTAGTGGTATAGTTTACCGATATATTCCTATTAGTATGACTTATCACTAATAGGCTCTAATAGATTCTTTCATGTGATAATATATTTATTAATATTTTAGACTCAATTGCTATGTTTGCTCGTATCTTTTATTAAGAGTTAGTTGATTAAATAACATTAAGTGGAAATCCCATTTTGGTCAAGAAAGAGAGGGGAATTGTTTAAGGGGAGAAATTAAATTCTCAATTCCCAATCAAAGCAACTAAACACCGCCTTAAGGGATTCTTTATTATTATTCTTATTTATTCTCTTTTGATATTGTTTTTCTATTAAAATACATTTTGATCTTGAAATTTGTTTAAATTTATTTTAAATCTAGTTTTCAAAAATAAAATTTCTATCCATCCACATTTTTCGGTGAGTTTCAAATACATATTTACATCTTGTATTTTCTAACATAAAAAATATTATAATTATTTAATTAATTTCAGTTAAAATTAATTTTAAATAATTAAATTTGAGATATATTAAAAATAAATAGACTAAAATTAAATAAACTCGACGGTATCTAAACCTAATAATAATTGAAACCCAACAAGAAAGCAAAAGAGGGATTTGGCGCAAAGAATCTTTGCAGTCAAAAGGGAAAGAGGATGGGATTCTCAAACTCTGAATTGCTACATTAATTTTATCATTTTTCTTAAGAGATTATTATCATATTCTTATTTTGTCAGTTTTTCTTTCTTTTTTTTTTCTTTTTTTTTTTCTCTTGTAACTTGTACGAACTCAAAGGGGTAATTATGTCATGTTTGTACGGCTTTTCTTAATTCAAGTACTCCACCCTTCCTCCACTCTCCCGTTTAATTTTCTTTAATTTATCATCATTCATCTATGGAATCCCATTTTTACCCTTTTGTTTTAAATATGTGGACTTTGCTTGCTTTACTTTAATAATGTTTTGAGATAAATTTGAGATTTTTTTGAAAACCTCGGTATAATGTATAAAACAGGTTAAACTACAAAATCATCTTTGAAATTTATGTGGATAAGTCTATTTAGTTTCTTAATTTAATGAATAAACTTTTTACAGAACTTTTAACACTATATCCAATGGGTTTATTATTGTCAATTTTGTCGACTTTATATTAATTTTAGTAATTATATGATGTGACATTACAATTCAAGGATGTCAAATAGATTAATTGAATAAGTTAAAAAGACAAATTATCTTTAAAAAATCAGATCCCACTGGTCTATTTGTGTCAATTTTAGAAATCAAATATTAAATTGACAATCACAAATAATAAGCCTTTTTTTTTCTATCTACTTGGTTGATTGATTGAGTTGATTGGTGAACTTTGTTCTTCATCATGCTGTTTTTGTATTTTACACATCCACATTGACTTTCATCTAAGACTCAGTCTCTCTAGATCTCTAATTAAATGATATTTACCACACATACAAAAAAATTGTATTCACTTCAAATTATAATCTATTGCAATGGTCATCATATTCATTAAACTAATTATTCATCAAAATGTCTTAATATCTTGCATGTCAAAAAAAATTTCACTTGATATAACAAATGATGAGATTGCAATGTCAAATCACGTCCTATTGAAAAAGAAAGAAAATTTATAACTTCACTCAATATTCTCAAATTTATTTAACTTCAATCAATCATGGCATGTATTTTTTTTTCCACGTATTAAAGAATCACTGTTGGTTTTTTATAGCAATCTTGATGTAATCATATGAAATGATAATCTTATAGATACATATTGTTTTGGAGTCTCATTAACAATAATTGGAATGGGGGCTAAGATAAATATGATTAAGCAAATAAAGTTTTCATTCATTTCCCAAATCCAAAACTTTGATTTGTGAAATCATAAGCTAAAAAAGAACGATAACTTTTTTTTTTAAAAAAAAGGTGGGGGCAATATGGTCATTTTGCTCCAAGGGGAGACGGTTGGGGGTGCGCTTATCAAAAAGAAAAAGTGGGTAAAGTTGCCAGAAAACACATTAGGGGTAAATTATTACTGAAAACCCTTAATTAATTAATTAATTAATGGTTGGGAAAAAAAACGTATCACGTGGGCACGTGCCGTGGCAGTCAGTCGGTGCATCGTTTGTAATAAAGAAAAGTTGAAGCGCACGAATTGCGGGGCAATGCGTTTGGTTCTTACGATCACTCGCTCCCTACAAAGCCACGCTCCACGCGCCCCCACTAGGTGATAACATAATTTTATTATATCCTTAAAAAAATATCTACCAAGTAGAAAACATTAGTAAAATATCATTAATATAAATATAATATTACGATTGAGCTAACTTAATGACGATGGACATGTACTCACCCTATTAAAATTAAACAATCAAATACACATATTCAATATACTCAAATAAAAATATGAATATGATAATAAGCAAATTAATTAACAATACAATGCTTCAACTTTTAAGATGGTATCTAAAATATCTTTATTATATATATATACATACTTTAACATTAAAAAATGTCTAATAAGCTTTTGACTGATAGGTCCAAATTTAATATATAATGATTTAACATACACAAAATTAAAAGTTAAATAAACTATTTAGGAGGCATTTGGACATTAAATTGGTTATTATCATATGTGGGCTATAATAGTATATGGTTGGGTAGAGAGGGGATGAGTGATAATAGTAAACACTGTAGCTCATCTTGATTAGGAGCACCTTTTGAGACACAATTAAAAATTTAGATATACGTTACGTATGAAAGCTTCAGAACTACTTGTATCTTTCAAACTTGTTATTTGAATGTTTTCTTTTCATAGTTCATCTTGGTTAGGAGCAACTTTTGTGTAGGGTTACCTTGGACCATCTATTCCATTGGAATATTTTCTTAAGAGTTGCTCTACTAGGATCACTGACTTGTTTGGTTGTTTTTACTTAGTGTGGCTCATTCTTCTATGTATTGACCTTGGGCTTTGAGATCTCCATTTTTCCATAATACATAAATCCTAAGAAAAGAAGTGCGAAATATATTTTTTTAATTTATAAATAAGGAGTTATAAGATCATATCCTAAAATGCATTCATTTTCTATTACAGTAGAAGAGTCCGTGCAAATTTTTTTTCATAACAAAAAAATATCATATCCTCAACCAGGAGTTCAAGTCTTCACCCACGCGTATTGTTGAACTAAAAAGAATATAAATAATTGATATTTGCATCGTTGGTAGCTAATTCAAACATAGCACAATTGGTTAGAATATTATATTTTTGACTAAATATCATAAATTCAGTGAAACAAATAAATAAATAAATAAATAAAATAAAAAGTAAAACAAAAGATCCTGTAGTATATGGGACAGGTCTGTCCCTCTCATATCCTACCGCGCGTGGGGGTTGGAAATGACAAATTACGTTTATATATATATAATAATCATAGATCTTAAGTTCTGGGCTGAGCCTCCGCATTGACCGGCCCATGGCCCACTTCATCTCAAGGAAAAAAAAGAAAACAAAAAACAAAAAACAAAAATAGGGGACCGTATCTTTTGTGGGACCCACATCCAAATCTCCAAAATGAAACCCCCTACTTAATTAATTAATTAACTTGACTGATCCTTAATTATAACGTTTATCCTTTTATTATTATCATGACCAACCTTCAGCAGAGAATAATTATAATAAGTTAATTTTATTATTATTTTTTTAGCTTATTATTATTTCAAATTGAAAAATTTATTTATAAATATAGTAAAGTGGCAAAAAAAAAAAAAATTGTTTATCATTATCTTACTTATAAAAAGTAGTTGTTTACCATTACTTATCATTTTTTTTTTCTGCTATATATATATATAAAAGTTAATGGACATCATGATTAAATGTTATTGCATAGTTTCAACATTGTAACATTCCTACATTAGAGGAAATTAATATGTTTAATACTTTAGCAATTTTGGCATCTTCTCAATATTATTATTATTTTTTTATCTAATTTGTTTCTTCATTCGTAATGAAGAGATGGACATAATTGGTTCTGGTGTTTGTAAAAAAAAGAAGAAGAAGAGGGAGGATTCTTTTATCTAACATTTTAAAAAATATTTTAATTTTTGAATTTTTCCTAAATATTTGTTTTGGTGTCCTAAACAACATAGGTGTTCGGTGTGGCTTGTGAACTGAGCCACCGATGCATCCAATTTGAAAATATATAACCTATAATGTTTATTGAGGTTAAATTATAAATTATCAACTTTATCATTTATTTTAAAATTATATCTACTCTTTTAAAAATTACAATAGTAGTCTTCACCTCTTGTAAATATTTTAAATCTAATTATATTTTTTTTAGAATTTAAATAAAATTAGAGTTTAAAATAGTGGGATATTAACCTAAAATGAGAAGTTGGATCATCATATCATTTTAGGTTGATATCATATTGTTCCGAGTTTCAATTTTAGTTTAAAATTCTAAAGAAATTTTATTTAAATAGTAATTTTTAAATATAGTAAAATGAGTTAACTTATTTATATATATAGCAAAATATTACTATTCTACTCTTGTTTATCTAGTTTAAATTTAACATTTATTTAATGTAAACATTTATAATATTTAAAATTGAATATATTATATTATATTTAAAATTGCAGTGAGGAAAAATTGGTAGATGGACAATGCTAAAAAGATTATTCGAAAGGCCTATTGATAGAATTGACTATATCATGTGTACTTTATCCGGCATACCATTTGTCACCATTCTAACTTTTCTTTTAAATTGGTCTATGTTTATTTTGTCCTTCTGGTTGAAAAATTATATTCATGAAAATAATATAAATAAACATGATGTCATTTCAATTGATTTTTTAAAGGACAAAATGCAAGAGAAAAAAGAAACCAGCTGTAAATTATCTAATTAAAAAACAAAAAAAAAAAAGCTTGATTTTTTTTTTTTAAAAACATTATTTACAGTATAAAAGATACTCCGCGGAGATTTAGTGTATTGTTGAAATTAAATTTGAGATTTAAAGTAGTATAGAAATTATTTTCACAATCACTATGTTTGTTGCTTTCCTATTTGCTACGTGACATTGACATGAACATGCGAAAAAAGATCAATAAAAGTTCCATATGATTTCTCTTATCATACTCTTTCAATTATCTTTTTCTTTTTTCCATCAAATTTCTTTTCAATCTTATTGTTATTATTATTATTAATTGTAATGATTAAAACCTTATAGTGGTTTTCTAATTTTGTTACGTTTAACTTAAAGTTAAGGACGTAAGTGCATGAAAAGGGTGTTAAAACCTATTCCAATTAAGGTAGGAAATCTATGATAGAGAATGATTTTCTTTGTTCACTTTATTCATGTTAGTGGGGTTGGATATAAATTTTGATTCATGGTCTGGGGTTAAGGTATAAGTTTGATGCTTTTAGGAATATGTTTATTAGGGTCTTTATATATATAAGGTTAAATAAGTAATTTACAAGGCTCTAAATTTTTTAAGTTGTATCTATTTGGTATAATAAATTCATAAACTTTTAAGAAGGTAAGTAATCTACCTACTTTTAATTTCACATTGAACTCCCATATATATAATTTATAGACTTACATGTCTTAGTTAAAAAAAAAAAAAAAAAAAAAAAAAAAAAAAAAA
>QLSR01000041.1:1213370-1312801 GCA_031780015.1 Citrullus colocynthis
TTTTTTTTTTTTTTTTTTTTTTTTGTTGTTGTGTGTGTAACCACCCTGCTATCTCAGCACAATAGCTCACGCTTACCTTATATTTCTCTATTTCCTGTTCCTTGACCAATCCTTCGTCTACTACATCTTTGCTAGAGCTTCTATACTCTAAATTGGTTTTTTACTTCCAACCAAAATGAGAAACATTATGCTCATTTAGAAATTTGGGTCTTGAATCTCTTGGCTAAGCTGTCTCGTACTTTCATTAACATCCCATCTCATTTTCGTTTCCCTCCTGTTTTTATTTATTATCTCAACAATTGATTATTCCACGTCTAAACACCATGCACTCATGTAATTCTTTCTTATCCGACTTGAGCATTCTCTTTTCTTTCATATTACTATTCCTCCGTTCAAAATTTTAAACATGAGCCTATCGATCTCACCCCTAAAGATTGTACTTGGTCAAATAAAAATTGAAAGTAGAGTCCTTTTTCAAGATGTTTTCATATGCTCACATCTATCATCCGTCATGTTCCTCCTATTCACAAAGTTGCTGATGGGAAGAGCTCCATTCTCCCCATAATCGATATTGCTATTCACATCCTACTTTTGTTCATTTGCTGACGGCTGACCTAATAGCTATGGACTGTGTGTTGGGAAAGATCCAAAGACTTTCTGCAAGCTGCAGGGCTACGTTCTTGTCTTCTAAATGTTGGGCCTTTCCTATCTTTTAAACTAGGCACCCTGTGGTAGAAGATGGAATTCAACCTTGATGTCCTCCATTGGCCCTGTGACAGTGAGAAATTTTACAATTCCTTCCAATACATCATTAGAGATGTTGGCCAACTGTGAGGCCGAAGTCTGAATTTTGAAGCAGTATTCTTTAACAGTTGAACCCCCGGGGAAAGGCCAAGACCTTCTCACAAAGGCTCCTTGTGAGAGAGGAAAGTGAATTATTACTCTCTTCCAGCTTCTGAACAACCTTTAGCCCACTTGCATGATTGCATCCACCGGGATCATCTCCATCTAGAATTGGCGTCTGCAGATGTTGATGGCTTATCCCTGCAAAATGGCCTCCAAGAAAATCTCTTCCTATGCAGCGAACGTATGCGGAACTGCCTACCCTTTCCCATCACCTTTGGTTCTATCTGATCTGAATTGTTCGTTAAAAAATCTGCCATGCACTCTGACACTAGCTCCACTGTCTTCTTCAGTGATCATGCTATCTTTCTCCCCTGTTTGAGCTGCTGTTCAAAAGAGGATAGCGATTGAGTCTTGCTTTTACATTTTTCATATCGACAGTTCCCTGGCATTAAACTGTTCTGATATCAGTGAGAGAGCTGTTCCTTCTACTCTAAATTTGATTTACTAACAACGTATGCAACAGAAATACCATGTTCCAGAAATACCATGTTCGGAGGAGAATGTTTGAGTCTTCCACCTATCCGATCCTAGCCACTTCTTTGGCATCCAACCTCCTTCTGTTATGATTAGATATCCTGCTACTTAATATAACTAACTGACTTCATGACGAGGTACTTATCCAACTCTCTCTCTCTCTCTCTCTTCTTTCATCTTCTTATCCATGGGCCTCAATATTCTCATCTCCAGATAGGCCTTTCGTGATGCATTTGTTATATTTATACCACACGAGCTTCAGATTTGATTCCCTTTTACATCATCCTGTCAGAGTGATAACCAACGTGCACAATATTTTTCTGTTTATTTTATGACATTTGTTTTCTTAGTACAATGTGCTAAAAGTGCAACCTGCTCTTACACGCTGTCATCTCAGGTATTTGCAGATGATTCGGAAGGATCGCCTGCTCGTACTGTAATTAATGCACTTATCAATATGGAACACCAAAAACTTGGATCATGTGAGGTTCTTGTTACCAAGTTGCTCCAGAAATTGGCCAGGTTTGCTAGTTATTTTACTTTCCTAACCTACTCCCTTAAGTTCTCAAAATTTACTTAGAGAAACATATCTGCAGTTCCAAGGAATCTTCACTGAAAGATTTACAAGACTTGGCAACTCGCTTATTCACTAAGGCAAAGACAGTTCCTGAAAGTACACAAAATGTCACGGATTCTGATAGCAGCAAAAAGCAACCAAACAGGGAACTCCATTCAAATTCTAATTTGAGCTCGCTTGCTAGATTTTTACTCTCCAGGTTTGTTTTGTGATGATTGTCATTTTTTTGCATCAAGTGGTAGGAAAGCATTTGGTTGTACGCAAATTGAATGAAGACCATTTTTGTCTGCTATTATTAGACTAGGGAATCTTCAGCTCATCCATCACCCATCTCTTTTAGCCTCGCCCATGTTCATGCACTTGTATAGGTATTTAGAATTCCCAGCATAGAGAAAATTTGACAAATTCTAGAAACATGACATGAGAGAAATTGTATATACCTGTTTTAAACAAGTTCTGAAAGAACGAAGCCATAAAGTTTCCATATGAATTTAAGTTATTGTGGGAGTGACTGACATTAGAAAATTAAGGGGACAGAAATGGAAGGTTTGAAACTCTTTCTTTCCCCCTCTAAATTCTTTAAAGGCAAACATCATACATTGTTTCTGAGTAAATGCCAAATGCCCTTAAGCTAAATTGCATTGGTTTGTTGATCAGATGGCAAGGTCAGGTGTCAAGGGATCTGAGTCCAGCTTAAAAGGGAGAAAATATGTGTATTTGTTTGATATTTTTCATTCTTGACAGTGCATTATTTGAGTTGATGTACATACGTCGTTGTAAGAAATGGTGTATTAATTATTAATTGTGATTTTTTCCTTATGAAATTTTTGTTTTGCTAGCAGCATTTCTTTGAATGCAGGTGCTTGCTATTCATTGCATTGACATTTGTAATATTATTAAAACCTTAGATTGATGAATAATTGCAATCGAAATGCTGTGAATAGTGGAGGGTTTGAATTTAAACACTTATGGATGGATTTTTTCTTTTCTGATAATTTCAAAGGAGAGATCGAACGATTGACCTCTAGATGATAACTGTTGGATGTACCAAGCAATACTTGGAATGGCTTGTAAACGGAACTTGAATGTTGGTGGAAGTGTATATTTATGCATCAATCATGTTGGTACCACTATCAATTTCATAATTTTAGATTACCGCAATGTTGAAAGCTTTAAAATAAAAGAAATGAATTTGAACTTTTTCAAATTTTGATTTGGAAAAATATCAATTTATACCAGATTGTGGGGGAACAATTCTAGTATTATTTAAAAAGTTCATTAACAAAAAACAATGTGTTCGTAAAACACTATTTTACTAATATATTTAGACACATAATGACAACTCAAGTATGAGGAATTTCAATATCAAATAATCAGATATCTACAAATCAAGTTATTGATCAATTTTTAATTATAACTCAAACACGACATTGATAATTATTTTTTCAAATTTTATTTTATTATTGTTTTTTTTTTTTTATATCCGTGAGTGTTATCATAGATTGAACCTATAATTTAGCTATTTATTGAGATGGTCTCTTTTTTTACCATTAGACCGACCTATGATAGTTTTTCTTTTCAAATTTTATTATTGACTGTTAATGGTTGACAAGTAATTTACAACTACCTATCATGTTTATATGGATATTAATATGAATTGTCAAAAAAAAAAAAAAGTTTGTTCAATTTCCTTTTTATAGGAAAATATAAAAACAAAAATAGTCAAATGAACCTTTTTTTTTTACTTTTTTTTTTTTTTTAATAGGAAAAGAGAATTAGAACTATTTATCATGTTTGGTTAACATAACTATCAAATATATGTAATTCTTGTTTCAAAAGAAAAAAAAAAAAAAATCAAAACCACACCAACTTAAGCTTAACTCAACTAGTTTAGGCATATATTTTTAATCACGAGGTCAAAAGTTCAAGTTTCTCCAATTCTATCCTTTTATGTTTTAATAACGTAAATGAAATATTTTTATCATATTTCTATAATTGATGATGTAGCATGCATTTATGATTTTGAAAGGCTATTTAAAGCTTCACCATTAGGTTTGTACGAAAAGATAGTAATGTAATTGATGCTATGTTTGTACGAATTGAGTTTTAGGTTTGAGCTTTAGCAATTTTTGGGTCAATTATATGTCAAAAACATTCTACTGTAATGTAATTGATTGTATTGTTCTGTAGAGTGTTCAACTTTTAGGTCAAGAAACTTTAAAAGTCAAGAAACTTTAATTTTAAGACAATCCGTGTCTAGCCTAATCTTTATAGTTGAAATCAAATCAATTTGAAGATTTTAGTGTATATGAATTAGGAGTTCACATGTCACAAGTTTCTGATATCATAGCATCATTTTTATCATATCAGTTATATAGCACTAGTTGTCATAACTCAGGAAAGCTAGCAACATCGACGTAACCCTTCAAATGAAGATTATTAGACATAAAGAGGAGTGTTGAAATGAATGAGATCATGAAACGTGAAAAATAGTGGAAAAGAGGATTGGGTTGAAAACTATAGGACGGAATGAATTTAGTATTACAAATCGAGCTTAAAACACTTAATCCAAACATCAGTTTTGGATTCCATTGCATTACAAACCCATTCTATTAAAGGCTACTAAATAGCCCCTTAAAGTAATGTGAAATGTGTTTTAACAGAACTACAATGATGATGGAATGGAGGATGCTTAAATTGTTAACTTTTAGCCTTTTATCTATCCAGTGTCATCAATGTCATGTTGTAGGATCCCCAATAATTAATCTATAAACCATGAACAATGTTGACTTGATACACGCACTTGCATCTTTTGAAATTTCATCTCAAATAGTATTGGGAATTAGAAGTTGTTCTTGCATAGCCTCAAGCCATGGTCAACAAAAGAAGGTGCAGAACTAGATAACAACAGACAACCAGAACAAGAGCTTTGGGGTTTTCAATTACATCATTCATCAAAATGATAATATTCAAGTACACAAAATGGATAAGGATTGATGCAGGCTTCTTATTATGAGACATGAAAAATTAGAGCTTTCTGTACTTCATCTGAAATCTGATGAACTCTCATTAATTGAAAAAGTGAAGTACAAAATGCTATATTTGTGGTACAAGTCATAAACTAGAACTAAATACCACGTAATAATAGTATAACCTACAAACTAACCAGAACACTGAACAAACTAATTAAACATGATTTGAGCTTGACTTGTTACTTGGTTCTAGCCTCTAACACAGGAAGATGAAGCCATGAAACTCTTAGGCAATAGGATGGTCAGAGAGCCTCATGCCATAACATGAATATTCAAGCAAAGGCACGGTGCCTTCTAAGGTCCATCAGTCATGCTTTCAAGTTTCAAGAAAGCAGTATGCAAAGGTATAGCAATCAGCATTACCAGCACTTTTCATCTCATCACAGAATCAGATGTTGGTAACTTTTGCAGTAAGCTTGCTCGAACATAACTTACATATAGGAGGATGAATATCGTCGCCTGTAACTGGCTATCTCCGACTTACTGTAGATGGGGGCTTGGTGAGAGTTAGCTTCCGAAATGCAGCATGCAAAATCATGCCTGCCAAGATTTCAAATGATAAGAACAACCGATATAATGAACTCTATAACATGGCCTACAATTCTGGAGTCACCTGTATATCCAATGCCAAGGGCACAGAAGATTGCCATTTGAAAGTTGGAAAATAAAAGGATGATGACAGTCACTGCAAACATTGTATTGTTAAGTATTTGGAAGAAAAAAATGGGTTAAATAAGATACTAGGCAAATAACAATAGCAGTTCAAACAATTGTGAGCTCATGCATGGTCCACTACATGGAAATGATTGATAAGTCCATATAGCATGATCCAGTAGAAAGAATTTTACGTCCAATAATTCCACAAAGCTGGTTCCAAAAGAAGGGTTTTGAAAAAAAAAAATCCCAAAGATTCCAAATAGCATTTGTAGTACTCAGTAAAACTTTTGCACCATCAAAGGCATTATGCTTTGCTACATTGGCTTCCAGAACTCAGGACAACTGAGCTGAAGTTCTGAGTCATCTTAATTGAGAAAACAATAGCCTTAGGGCTTGTAATTTTAACCACATGGAACAGGCAAAACAATAATCATTCAACAAGCAGAAATTACAATGTATATCTCACTAACTGCATAAGAAAATGCTAGTAAAAAACAGAGAAATCCAACGGTATGCTTTTAATTTGAGATCCAAACTCCACATCTACACTGGTGATCTATGCTATAGTAATCCTACCAATGTCAAAAACAGGTGTATATCGTTTTTCCACTGAAGTTCTCTACGTGAAAATGCAACAATGAAACAGGTTACCAATAATTAATGCATGTTCAAAGGGAAGAATTGGGAGGAACTTCTCAGGTCTGTAAATAAACAAGGTTTTAAAACGTCAGTAACATACCACATTGAGCAATGCGAACCAAACACTGCCAAAGAACTGGATATTTGTCTAATCCCCACCTATCACCACAAAATTTAACAACGTCCCAAAGTGCTAAACATGATATCAATCCAAGGAGGGCAAGAGGCATCTGGTACCTGAAATCATCCACAAGAGAATTTAAACTTATGAAACACGAAATTGGTAAATAAAGGTCGGGCTATCCCAAACAAAGGAACATGAATATCAAAAAGTAGTAATAGAACAGTGTTCTAGTTTAATGACCAACAATAATAAGAGTGGTTCTCTGTTTCAGTCAAACCACTTGAATCCACAAAAGGAATACATAAGAACAAAAATGCAACCGCCTGATAGTTTCATTTGATCCACACATTTGAAATATGTTAAATACAAGTCGGAATTTCCATTGCACAGAATTGAGAAGGAATGCTCGTAATTCTTTCTATATGTTTGACATTGGGATTAGCATTTGAGTAGGCTCCAAAAGTTTTTAACCCCATGAGCTTTCAAAAGTCAAATCAAATCACTAAACCCATCATCATATCTTAATCAAAACGCTTTAACAAATCGATTTTTTCATGGCTTTTATTGTACTCTTCCCCTCCCCTTCAAGTAAAACCAAACAGAACCCAATTCGCAAACCCCATGAAAAACAACAACTTCAACTTCAAGAACAGGATCTCCAGCACAAACCCCATCAATAAACACAAGAGAGAAAGAGAAGAACGTACAGCGTGCAGACAAAGAAGAGAACAAATAGGGACGCGTAATTGCGAGCATAGCGTTTGGCGTTCTCGTGGACTCTAAGACGAGCTTGAGCCGGCGACGAAGGAAACGAGTACGACTCGAAAAACCCAACAAACCCAGAAGTCCAGGAAGGGGTCGGCCCAGAAAAATCAGCAGCAGAGAGCTTGGCAAAGGGGTTTAGAGTAAAAATGGAGAGAAGGGTCCCGATGCGAGAGAAGAAGGAGATGAAAAAACCTGTGGCCAAAGGAGCTGCAGCGGCAGGGATGGGTCTGGTGGGGGCAGCGGCTGCGGTGGCAGAGGAATGGCGGTGGAGGTCAGAGGTCCGCTGATCGAGAATTTCAAGGTAACCGGAATCGCGAAGCCATGAATCGAAGGCGGCGTCTGGAACGCTGAGGGAGAGTGGGTTGGATGAGAAACTCATTCCTATGATCGCAACAACACAAACAAGAATTCAGAATCAAATGAGACAAAAGGGTTATATATAAAGGCTGATTGCAATTGCCTTGTGGTTGAAGATTGTTGTTTTGAGATTGTTAGTGTTTGTTTGTTGTAGAGAGATGGATGGGAGGTGGGGGATGCTTTTTCCCGTCCCGCCAATCAAATTAATCAACGCCACCGTTAAGGTTCCTGGCGGGGCCCGGACTCCGGGTAATTGGGTTCTTTTGACCCAAAAAAGTGTTTTTCTTTCTTCCTTATTTAATTACAAATTTAGAACTAATGGTTAAAAGTAGACCTAACTCAACTGGTATAGAGATGTGAATGTGTTGAGATAACACTAACCAAGAGGAATGAATGAGAATTTGTGGTAGCGCCGGCCCTCACATGCGTTCCAAGGACAAATCGATACTTTTACATGTGGCTGACATTAGCAGAAGAACATTTTTCGAGCACCCTGGGTCATTTTTCATTTGTACCTCCTGAAAAGAGGTTGTTCGTAAGAAAATTCCCCTTCATCAATGAAATTCAATCAATAATCAAGTTTGGTCTAGGTTTCCTTAGTACAACATTATGACACATGAATTTCATTTTTGTTTAGACAATCAAAGACTAATAGTGTAACGACCTGACTCTTTAAAACTAATACGTCGCTGCGTCATGCATGACCATTCAGTGAATGTATTGGAAATTAAGAGACACGGTAACACACACTATAGATAAAGTCGGTCAAATTCATAAAACGGTTGGTTTTTCTGATATTTTAATAAACTAAACATAGAGGAGTAAAAACGCTTTAACGGGGTACCCCTTAAATCGTTAGACAAAATCTCAAGAAAAGAAAACCGAACATAACCATATAAAAAACAAACAACAGACAGTTTAATGTATGCAAATACTACTACCCTACAAGTCCAATACGCTATACCCTAGGCTAAGGTGCGAAAGCAATGTCGACGATCCCATGGTACGATCACGGATTTCTTTGGCCATGCACCTGGCCACCATGCTCCTTACCTGGGAGAAAAACATAGAAAATGGTGAGCTTTCATACTCAGTAAGAGACACTACTGGGCCTAGTTATTACCCTTTTTTTCGTGTGCACCTGTGTACCGGCATAGGCATAAGTGTAGGCATAAGCATAGGAAGCGACCCGAGGGTACGCAGTGAAGGGACACCCTTCGTAGCACAGTACATTAAGGGTACAGGGCAAGACAAGTAGGGTAACCTGTAACATGTCATGGCATAGCTAATTCTTCGCGAAGACTCATAGTCATAGGCACATAAGCATAAGTACATTGCATACAAGCTACAAAACTTGGCATACCGAAACAATCATAGCAATCAACACCCGAGGTAAAAAGTTACACAACCACATTCAATAGTCAATAACACAATTAGACATTAGGCGTCACTAAAGCCCGGTAGTAAGTCCCTTTACCTACGAAAGCGAGACTAAGTGAGACAGCGAGACTCAGCGAGACAGCGAGACTGCCTGTGCGACGTCGCGACTTCTCTACACTGCGGCAATGTGCTATGAAGGTTGTGACGATGCGTTGTGGAGAGGGTTGGGGCGACGCGGGGATGAAGACTATGATGATGCTGCGAGATGCGGGCTGTGATGATGCGGCGATGGACTGATGATGCGGCAAAATGCGGGCTGTGATGATGCGACCCGACGACGACTGAGACGCTGTGGCGCGAGGACTATGATGATGTCGCTACGCTGAAAGCTGCGATGATGGTGACAAGTGCTGGTGAAGATGGTGATGAGTACTACGATGACAGCGACAGTGAGGGCTGGAGATGATGGCGACAATGAGGGCTGAAGGGGACGACGACTGAATGACGAAGAGGTGATCGAGAGAGAGATTTTGGCCTTTCCCTTCTTCCCCTTTCTTTCCATTTCCTAAAACGCAACTCAACTAGTAAAATAAAAAACCCATCCGGAGATCTTTCCCCAACTGAAACCCGATTTCTCCTAATGATCAAGAATCCCCCAATCTCCCTTAACACTCTAACACTTTCTCCGCCTGCATATTTATTATTATTATTATTATATATGTATATACTGTTTTTTTTTTCAACGTAAAGAGAAAAAAAGGTGATTCACCTAAATTTCGGGCTGTTACAAATAGAATGTTTGTAAGTGATTTCAAAATAGTTAAATTCACATTTGTCATTTCCAAAATCACTCTTAAACATGCTTTTAATAATTTAAAATCAATTTTGATGGTATAAATTTGGTTCTTATAATTTAGAATAAGTTAGAATTTAGTCCCTATAATTTTAAAAGTTAGAGGCTAGACTAAAATTTACCTTTTTTTTTTAAATCATAAAAATTAAATTTGTAATTTTTTAAATATTAAATTAATTAGTCGTATTTCAATATGATTTTTAACCTGATAAAAATGATTTTAACAATTTTAAAATATAATGTTAGAATTTTATAGTTTTCCAAATAAAAAACGTCACTTTACAAAAATCCCACACGTTTTCTCAAATAAAATGGAAACCAAAGCCGCCGGAAGATTACATTTTGCAAATTGCAAGTGAGGCTGAGAGAGTGGCCGTTCATCGTTTACCTCCAAAATCAGAGCAGCAAAGAGACCAAACCAATGGCGGCCACCGCCGGCAGATACCTCAAAAACTTTTCCTACTGTGTCACCTCAGCCATTCGCATCCCCGTTTTTCCTTTCTCTCTTGTTCTCACTTCCCCTTTCTCTTCATCCATCCATAAAAGACGACAGCTCTTCACTTCCACTTCACTCACTACACAATTCTCTTCTTCTTCCTCCCCTTCTCGTACCGATTACACCTCTATAAAGTATCTATCTGTACGCATCCGTTGTCGCAAAGATATCGTGGTGAGCTTTTGTTTTAATTTATTAGTTTAGCAAATATTCAACTACAACTTGGGTGGATTAGTCCTACTGTGAAACATAATTTCTTAGAAAAGGAATTCATACTAAAAACACATGCCAGGAAACGAAACAATAGATTCAATACAAGATCAAGGGAAATGTAGAACGAAAGGGGAGCTTGGAGGATTAACGGAGCAATGAAAGTTTCCCCAACTTGAGCTAAAGAGGAAATTTTGTGACATTTTTGTTTTTCTGATGTGCAGGATTTGCTTTCAGAAGCTCTGCTAAGTTTTGGTGCGAGCTCTACTAGCGTTGATGAAGACAATGCATGTAGCAGCTCTCACGAGGTGGGGTTCTTATTCTTAATGGATCTTTACCTGTTACTTGATTTTGAATGTTTTACAGTCTTCATTACCCTAGAGATCCTCGATAGGAAGTGTTAGAAAGGAAACAAAAAAAGAAAAACGAAGGTCCGAAATAAGTCTGAACTAAACAGTGTTTTAGTACAAAACGGAGGTATACATTTGAAAAAGGAGATTTCAAAGTAGATATAAGGCATATCATAGTGATTCATATAACTATAAGTATAATAAATCTTATTCCATCACTGATTCCATTGCATCTTAGTGACACCTAATTATGAAAAAATTTCTAGACACGATTCATTAAATTTCTACAGAATTGTTTGTCATAAATTTATATGCTCTTTCTTTAATTACTTTCCAGGTAAGCCCACAAAAGTTAGTCAGGTCTCAAGCATATCTCTATCTCTGCCCATTTTTCGGGATATTTGTACGGATGACGCATTTTGAGAGGCTCACTCGAAACCCGACCTCACTTTAAAAAACACTCGAAATCTGGCCTTCTACTGATGTCACTTGAAAAACATTGTGTGAATTTACCACTTTAATTCCTCTTCCTTCTTTCTTCTACCTTCGCTCCCTTTTTTGCAGCATTTTTCCTTTTTTCTGCTCTTCTTTCTTCTTTCTTCTTCTCCTTCTTTCTTTCCAATTTCTTTTCCGGCGCTTTTCCTTTTTTTTTTTTTTTTTCAGAGATTTCTGTTTATGTCGTCCTATATTTTTTCATTTTTCGAGCGAGATTTTCTTAATCAAAATGAAACAAGAGTGAATTTTCTTAATCAGATGGGAGCAGAGAACAACGTTGTCAACCAAACAAGGGAGAGAAGGAGAAGAAGAAGAAGAAGAGAAGAAAAATGAAAATGAAAAAAAACAATATCTGGAGATTTTTTCCCTTCATTCTGATTAAGAAAATCTCACTAGAAAAATGAAAATGAAAAAAATAAGATGACATAAACAAAAATCTTTGAAAAAGAAAAAAGGGAAATCACCAGAAAAGAAATCGGAAAGAAAGACGGAGAAGAAGAGCAGAAAAAAACTGCAAAAAAGGGAGAGAAGGTAGAAGAAAGAAGGAAGAGGGATTAAAGTGGTAAATTCACGCAGTGATGACATCAGCAGAAGACCAAATTTCGAGTGTTTTTTAAAAGCGAGGTCAGATTTCGAGTGGGCCTCTCCAAATGGGTCATCCATACAAATATCCCCCATTTCTCTATCTATGTGATGCTGAAAAGGATGTCTTTGTAATCAGAAGTGGATCTGTAGAAAGAAAATTTTAAAAATAAATTACTTTGGCTGATAAATATGTTGATACTATATTCCTGACGGTCAAAATGTAATGACTAATTTGCTTTGTGCAGATATATGTTGACACAATCTTCCCTGATGGTCAAAATGTAAGTAAATGCATCTCATATGCGGCTGATTCTGTAGGTTTGAAGGAGTTACCTTCGTACGAAGTTACAATTGGTGAACAACATGATTGGTTAAAGAAATCCCAGGTTTTTCTTACCTGACTGTTCTTTTTATTGGTAACACTAGACTGCATATTGCTGGAACGTAACATGATAAGACCATGAACAAAGCTCACCTATTTGGCTGAACTTGCTGATCTTATGAGATTGAGCCTTATAGCTGTTATGCCATTGTGAACATAGCTGTGTATTTCCAGTTTAGGTAAAATATTGCCAGAATGGTATTTCTTTCCTGTGTTTCAAATACTTCGTACAATGCCAAATAAGTTATTGGGTGTTCTTTTAATAGTTTCTGTACTAGTGGGATTATTAACTGTACCATTTTTGGAGAATGTCAAATCTATATGTCAAATCTATAATTCTTGAGCTAGATCTTAACTGTAATAACTTCCATTAGGTAGGAAAACGCATTTTACATCATTGGTCAATTGTGACCATTAGGAGTTTGATTTAACTATTTAGTGGTCAAGAGTAGAACAAATTTGTATGAGACTATTAGGAACCAAGGTAATATGGGCTACCTTTGTCCCACATTGGTTAGAATAGGATGATCAATGTGGTACATAAGTGGCTTGACTCTCCCACCTCAATAGCTAGCTTTTAGGGTGTGGTTCTCTATGGTGTTTAAGTACCTAACAAAGACCTGCTTCATTTTGCTTGCTAAGTAATCCTGCTGTCATGATTTTTATTGGAAACTTGGAGTCCTTGAAATCTCTTAAAATAGATATTGAATATTACTGAAAATAGAATGTCTCTTGGAATTTTTTTTTTTCCCCTTTTTTCTTAAAAAAACACTGCACTCTTCAAGGTGGATGGTCCATCTTTCACATGCGGTCACAAAGCTTGACATTCCAAATTTAGTTACTACTAAAATATAATTTCTCTCTTGCATTACAGGAATCGTTTCAGCCAGTTAAGGTTATGGAGGGACTTTGGATAGTGCCTGAGTGGACAACTCCCCCGGTACAATGATCATCCTCTTTCAAGCTTTTTACACTTCTCTGTCCATATACTTATCAATCCTAAATGGCAGATTTTTTATTATTTATTTTTTAAATTTAAAAAAATAACTAGCTTTCAATATGAAATTTCAGATCATCGTGCATCTATATTTTGTTTTGAGTTTATATTAGGATCAGGGAGAGTACATCTAATATCATCTTGTTGACCATCATTGGTTGACCTAATGGTTAATCAGGGTCATGGGTTTAATAAATAAAAGACGTAGGGGGAATGAGTTCAATTCATGGTGGCTACCTACCTAGTAATCTCGTACAAGTTTCCTTGGCACCTAAATGTAGTAGGGGCAGACGGGTTGTTCCTTGAGATTAGTTGAGGTGTGCATAAGTTGTCCCAAACGCCCGCGAATATGAAAAAAAAGTATCATCACTTTGCCTCATAAATCTTCAGATTTTATGCCTTCCTTGATTAGAAGAATAGCTGATAGCCTGATAGTAGAGAGTATCATGCTCTCTTGTTTACTTCATTGTCAATGTTAGCATAAAGAGAGAATTTATATGAACACAGAGCTGCACTGAAACTGCAGCTAATGTTAGCAGTTAGCTACATCCTTCATCGTTTCGACCAGTCTTTTAGGATAGAATTTTCAGGCTTTGATTATTGGCTCACAAAGAAATTCAACTTTAAATTTTGATTGGAAATAAGAAAAATACAACGTGTGATTCTTTGATACTATCCTAATAGAATTACACATTCCTTTATTTGTACAGGATGCCCATGCGACAAATATTATTCTATATCCTGGATTGGCATTTGGAACAGGGGAGCACCCAACTACAAAGTTGTGTCTACTACTGCTGCACAGCTTAGTAAAAGGAGGGGAATATTTCTTGGACTATGGCACAGGATCTGGCGTTCTTGCAATTGCATCACTGAAGGTACAATGTCCAAAAAATTTCCACCAAGCTCATACTTCCATAAGGCATGAGACTGTCATCCAACATCACTAACCCATTTACCAATACTACATGGTGCTCTTCATGATTGTTACGAAAAAAAATGAAGGCTCTGGCTGGCTTGCAGTCTTTAAAAGAAGATTGTTAGTGAATAAATCTATGTACCTACAGAATTTCCATGTTCTTGGTCTCCTTTCTATCATAAACCATATGACACTGGAAGAAGGGATTTTAGTTTTTGGGTTTCCTAGGGATTCTCTTATAGTTTTTTTCTCCATATCATTTGTGGCCCTCCTCCCTCCAAGGAGCCACTACGTTCTTCTCTCTTTAGAAGGTTAAAACTCCTTAGAAAGTGAAATTCTTTGCTTGCAAATTTTTGCATGAGTGAAAACGCAGGATTGGCTTCGAAGAACCCTTTTTTGTGCAACCACAATGTTCAGTTCTTTGCAGGGAACGGGAGGGAGAACCTAGACCATCTTCTGTCGGATTGTCCGTGGCTTTCTCCCTTTGGACTTAGTTTTTCAAAATCTTATGGGTGGATATTGCTCATTGTTATCTCATGATTGAGCTTGAACCCTCCTTTTCGCAAGTAAGAGAGTTTTGTGGCAGACTTATTTTCCCACCATTTTGTGAGGCATTTGGCGTGAGAGAAATGGTAGAATATTTAGAGGGTATGAGAGGTTTGATGTGGAGCTCTGGCAGTCGGTTAGATTTAACTCGTCTTTATAGGCATTCATTAATCTCCTATCATTTCAATGAAAATATTTAGAGGGTATTTTCAGGGGTTCTTTTTCCTCTTCTGATAGGTTTATGGTTTTAGTTCGGTCTACTACTTTTTATTGGTGCAAGGATAAGCACCCTTTTTATCATTTCTAACTTGTTTTTATTTAGTCTCCAATTAGAAATGTTTATTGTTATTGCCTTTGACTTTGACTTTTGGGGATTCTCTGGTTTCATTAATCATTGAATTGTTTCTTATTCCAATTTTTTTTTTTTTTTTTTTTTAAAAAAAAACCATTAATCAAACTCTTGGTTGGTCTCATTCCATTCATTCTTGTAATTAGGTTCTTTTTTTTTTTTTTGGTGATGAACTTGTTTTTTGTTTTTTGTGTGACCTAATACATTCTTTCATTTTTCTCCATGAAAAATCGGTTTCTTATTTTATTAATTCTTTTTAAAGAAAGAGAAACTACAGAATTTCCCTTGACTGTTTTGAAACGGTGGTTATCTAGGCAATGGGTTTCCGCTGGGAGATGAGTGATTGATAGCAAAAGAGGGGGCTACAGTACTGCCTTTTGATGATATCAAACACTTGGTAGAAAATCCACTAAAATACCATGGGTGGTATTCACCTAATTAGCCAGAAGCTACCCCTGATTTGTTTCACATTTTTATGTTTGTATTGATGTCCGTACACATATTGAGTGGCCTATTATATTTCTCTGCATTCAATATGATTCTGTTTTGTTCACACCTCAGCTCGAAGTGACATATTATTAAGTCAATGATGTTCATTATTTAACTTGATATACGATTGCAATTGCAGTTTGGGGCTGCCTTATCTATTGGGATCGATGTAGACCTGCAAGCAATTGAATCTGCACAGCAAAATACTGCTCTGAACAATATAGAGCCCGAAAAATTGCAACTTCATCTAGTTCCTAGTGATATCGCAGAATATAAATTTAGTGAAACATACATCTCCGGAAAGGAGAACTTTGACATTGTCATTGCCAATATACTTCTAAACCCTCTGCTAGATCTAGCTGAGTACGTTGTCTCTTATGCCAAAACTGAGGCAGTCGTTGCTCTCTCTGGTATTCTATCCGCGCAGGTAACTTCTAGGTCTAGAACTATTGGTAAAAAAATATAAATTTTAGCTTGTTAAAGTGCTAATCCAATACCTAATTTAATAATAGGTGTGTGTGTGTGTGTGTATTTTATGGTCGTATGTATATATGAAATCAGTCTGATGGGATTCAAAAACCTACTGGAAACACATTGTTTGATTGGGCCACGTTTTATTTTGTTGTGTTCTTGTACATTTACAGGTTCCAGCTATTATAGAACGATATTCGCAGTACTTGGAAGGCATATCAGTGTCAACTATGGATGATTGGGCCTGTGTGAGTGGCAAAAAGAAAAGGCTGCTTTCTGGCAGCTGATAGTGTCTCACTCAGCTACGACCACTCACACAGAAGAATAACTAATTTGATGAAAACAGCATAACAACGAATATCTAGTAATTATCGGGTAAGTCATGCGATTTCTAGAGACCTTGCTAATTTGACAATGGAGAGATGTCAATGAAATAGAATAAAAATGGGTCATTTATGTTTGGCAGAGCTAAAAGCCTTCATAATTTTACAATCTCTTCTCCCATCGTTGTTTCCCTAATTGTATCAGGAATTTAGGAGGTTATGAAACAAGGTAGACTTTTTAGTCTATCAGTGATCTAACACAGAATCTGGGAGTAGAGAATTTTGCCATTATCCACTATATTTTCAATGTTTGCAGGAAGTTTTATTATCTACTCTCTCTTGTGAGGCTGCAAGGATCAGGCAACAATGAGGTTTTGTTCGAAAAGGACGAATTAAGGGCCAAATGCTGCAATCTACTGGCCCTTTTGAAAGCTGAGATATCATGTGAAGTTATGGACAAGATCCAGAGACCAGAGGATCATATTCATAATTCACAAGTGAACGAGGACAAGAAAAATGCTTCTAGTCTTTAGCCTTATTGTAACTGTAACTTAATGTAGTCAAGTATTTAAAATTGGTGTTTGTAAAAATAATTTATTCAGTAATCTTTTACTGGAACTAAAATAGTAACGTTGAACAAAATTATATACAAGACCTCCTACCTAGCTTGAAACTTGCTGTCCCAGTTTCTACATATTTCTGACAATGGAAAGGTTTTTAGTAATTTGTTCTAATTAGCTTAATTGTAAGTTTTAAGGCAATATTTAGTTCACAAGTTAACTGAAGAACTATGTAAACTTACACAATATTTATGAAACTCATAACTTGTTCCATCTATTAATACAAATCATAGACTTACAAATTAAACACAAATAGAAAGACTCTAGTTTCAATGATATGTTTCCTTGCACAAATCAAATATCAATATCATATTCACAACATTCCCAACTTGAAGCTTGTTAAAATTCTGAACCAAGGGCCAAACATCCTCTGAAGGTTGTTTAGAAGTTGAGCCAAATAATTATTGTTACTTTTTAGAATTAAAAATTAGTAAAAACATAGTTATATAATTAACTTGTTCCCAGCATCCATGCGAATTCTAGAAGACAGATAGAAAAGACTCGGGAACCAAACCCGATATTTCGCACTAATACCTGAAGAGTCACCACCTAGAAGGTTTTGTTTATTCACAACATAATAGAATAGAATGTGAAAATAATTATGATCACAAACTAACTTATACCAGGCTTTGGCATCACAAGCAAAACTAAACGAGAAGGCTTTGTAAACATGAGGCTCTCCTTTGATCAAAAAGTCAGTTGGACCATTGTGATGAAAAGATTAAAAGACACAAATATTAACAATTGACTGCACTAGTTATTGTTCATGGTCTAAAGCTTATAGATCATTGGCATAGAAAGTGAGTGATTTGCACTTCCGGAACTTTACAATCTTTTCAATGGCAAGAAACAGGATCTTCCTACATGGCTGCAAAATCGGGGATCTTACATTACCGCTTGAGTTGCCTCCTAGCCAAAGCAGGAGCTCTCTTCGGGATGTAGACCTTGTAGTTCACCTGAAATGAATAATTGCAGATCCATGCTAAGAAGTTCTTAAATAAACTAACATCATTATACTCATTGCTGAACATATAAATTTAGTCAGTAGTCAATATCCTCACCTGCACCATCTCACCACCCCGCATCACAGACATGGTTTTCTGTTCAAACTGTGAGCCTTCTCCGGTCTCGTGTCTGGACATATTCAAGCTATTCTCTCCTGAAATAGAATTAAGGGAAGAAGGCTTGTGAGCTGAAGAACCTAAACCATTATGAATAATTTGACCGTCAGTATTCCGCATTTGGGTCTGAGTTTGAGCAGTCTCGTCTACACCGATGTCAGATATGGATGGCCTTGTTTGAATAGATTCCTGAGCAGTATATGCCTGCTTTATAAGAGAATCAACTTTTGACTCAGGCCTCAAAGCTGCAATAACCAAATTGCTTCTGTTAGTTGTAGAACAAATATCTGCATCTGCCTTCTGGCAAATACTATCATTTATAACCTCCTGGTCTAATGAAGAAATATCCTGCTTCAGTTCATTCATACCATTGCTTCCATTGGAAATCTTACTCAGATTCTGTGAAGAATAGACAGGATCATCAATAGATGCAACTGCTGAATCTATTGCATCGGTAGATTTAACACCATTCTCCTTAACTATCATTGAATTTACCGCACCTTGTCTAGAGAACCCTTTACTATTAATCTCAGCATCATCCCTAGGAGATGTCACATGTACTGACTTAGAGGCGGGAGAATACAATGGCTTTGCATCATTATTATGGTCAACTTTGCAATTAGCAATAATTTCCACATTCCTTGGGGGAGCCCCTTTGAACTTTCTAAGGTTTTCCAAAGCCCTCTGCCTTAAAATTAACTCTAAATCAATACAATTTATGCTGTCAGTATTTTCAGAACAGCCATTCTTTCTTTCATCTAAAGAATGATCATTAGCTACTCCTCCATTGTTTTTGTTGCTTCCTTCATTTTGAACTCCATCATCCTCTACAACCATAGAGTTCCTATTGTCAGTTATATCCACTTCTCCTTCGTTGTCTACCAATGGTGCCTCTTCTGATATAACATAGTCTAATTCTCTTTTACTCGTCGCATCCTTACTATCCAAGTCTCCAAAAGAATGGTGGTCATCATCAGGCTGATGTGTGACCCCTTCTTGTTGTTCATTCCCAACAAACGTCTCTAATTTATTTTCCTTCCCTACTACAACAATTATGGATCTTAGTCGTCTACAGTTGTTTTCAACATAACTGTCATCATCAACCTCTTTCTGATAATCACTACCTTCACTACATGAAGAGCATGGTGAACGACTCTTCGACCTGTATCTACTTTTTTCAGTCTTTCCCATATTTCCTTTCCTCTTTCCGGACCTCCCCCTATGCCTAACAACTTCACTCTCATTGCTGGTTGTACTCCCATTTCCACATGTTGAGCAGCTCAAAGAGTCACTATTGGCACCAGCACTCCCATCTCTTCTACGCTTCTTTTTGTCGGCCTTCTTCACCTCACAACGGTCGTTTCTCTTTGAATGCTTCCTCTTTCTGAGATGAGGAGAGCATTCCCTACTTTGACAATCATGAGATTGCTTTTTGGATCTCTTTTTACTAGGCTTCACATTCTTTCGCGTCTTGGATCGAGATCTTCTCACTTTTTTGTCATCCTCCGAACTAGAAGAAGACACCGAAGTTGAACTTTCAAAATCAGTATCAGAGCAAGATGGAGAATCGTGGCGATACCGCAGCTTCTTGGACTTCAATTTCCTACTACTTTTACTCTTTCTCCTACTTCTCTTCATGGTTCGACCCAAAAAATAAAACAACACAAAAAAGAAAAATGGATGCAAAGGAAATTCGCATCGGCATCAAAACAAACTTATATGAGGTAAAAGGGGGAAAAGAGGGAGACAACATCCATATTTTACCCGCAACTACAATACGAATATTACATTTTTTCAGTTGCCAACCGAGAGAGAAAAAATAATACCAAGAAAGTGAAAGACAACGAAGAAACTCCACCCAAACTTAAAATTCAAGCATATAAATCGACTAACAGAAGGTTACCCAGATATATTCGTCAAATCCTATGCCAAATTACATCCTAATCTATAAACATTACACAGCAACCAAACAGAAAATCCAACAAGCCAAAACCAATTGAGATATCAAGAAAAAGAAAACATTCAGCGAGAGAGAGAGAGGAAAAAGAAAGTACCTGGGATGAAGAAGTCCTGGAACGCTCCTTCTTGCGAGAAGAAGAGGCTTTTCCCATCCGGATTTAACCTGCAAAAACCACGCCCAAGAGAGAAAAACAGATAAAAAAAGGAAAAGAAAAAAAAGAAAAAAAGGCAAAACAGGATGCAAAAGAAGAAGAATAATCGATTTAGAATGTGGGAATTAGGGTTGAGACATTGAAATTTAGTGAAGGAATTGGAGGTTAATGCAGGGTTTGCTCTGTTTTAGGGAGGATCTCATCGCTAAACTGAGGTCTGTTCTTTGTTCGTCGCCTAGCCGTGTCCTTCACAATTTGTGACAAAAAAAAAAAAACTTTCTATTTACTATTTAGGCACCAAACTTTTGTACTTTCTCCCTTTGGCCACTAAACCAAGTTATGTTTTCAATTGCCTCCGAAAGGAAAAAGAGAAAGAAAAAGGTTATGTTATCAATTTTCTCTTATACTATATTTCTATCACTTATAATTTCTTAATAGATATTCAAATCTTTTTAACGTATGCACAATCTCTAAAAGATTGATCTTTTTCAAGAAAGTGACTATAATCTCTAAAGAAAATTATTTTCGTCATTATAGATAAGATTCTTTAACTTAAGAAAGGTCAAGTTCGTTGTCAAAGTAACACTTTAATTCATTTGAGATGAGTTAGACATTCTACCTTTAGATTTGTAACAGTTTAGTTTTCGACTTTTGTTTCTAGTACATATGGGATGGGAGGATTCGTTTGAACCACAAACCTCCAATTAAGCTAAGCTCATTTTGGCTAGTATTCAACTTTAACATGCAACAATTTAGTTATGATATAATTTATTAACACTTTAGTCCTTACTGTGATAGGTCTCATAAAAAATAAGTGTCAAGTCTTATTACAAAATTTAGTCATTGTAATTCTGTAAACACATTTTGTTCCTATTCAATTAAGTAATAAATTCTATTAAATTTTAATAACATTTTTTTACGATGAGAACTAAATCATTGTAAAATTTGGAATGCATGGACCAAAAATTGTTGCATTCTAAAGTTTAATGACTAAGAACTTGTTTTGTAATCTCCATTTGGTAACCATTTTGTTGTTGGTTTTTGGTTTTTGCTATTTTCTCTCCATTTCTTACAATATATGCATCTTTTTTAGTTACAATGGTTGAATTCTTAGTCAAATTCCAAAAACAAAAGCAAGTTTTTAAAAGCTACTTCTTTTAGTTTTCAAAATTTGACTTGGTTTTTTAAACTATGGGTAAAAAATTGACAACGAAGGAAGAAATTTGAAAATAGAAATAGTGTCTATAGACTTAATTTTAAAAAACCAAGTGGTTGCCAAACAGGTCTAATTTTGGATTTTGGTTTTTGAAAATTAAGTCTATAAACACTTCTTTCACCTCTATCTAATGACCTAGGACGTACTCCCTGGCGGGAAGAATAAAAAAAATCAAAATTTATTCCTCGCTTGATTTTGAAATGTTCTTAACATTATATCTATTTCATATCTTTCCTCAACTATAACAAAATACCAAGTAATTATCAAAAATGGAAAAAGATAAATTTCTTGTTTTGTTATCTGTTTTCTACCAATGTTTTCAAAAACCAACCCAAGCTTGACTACTTTTTACCTAAAGAATATGAAAACTATGGTAAGAAATTAAGAGGAAATAAACTATCATGAGTTCACCTAGTGGTAAATAAGAAGGCATATTTTTAATAAATAGCTAAGAGGTCATAGGTTCAATCCATGGTGGCCACCTGATCCTACAAGTTTTCTAGACACCCAAGTGTCGCAGGATCAGGTAGGTTGTCCCATGAGATTCGTCGTGATGTGCGTAAGTTGACTTGGACACTCACGGATATTAAAAAATATATATCGAAAGAAAATGAACTTAAGTTTTAAAAACCAAAAACTAAATGGTTATGAAATAAGACCTAATAAATTCTAATGTATATATACACTAAATTAATTCAAAATAAAATTCATTAAACTAAATTGTCACTAAAGTCCAGGGGCCAAAAGTATCTTTAATTCTTTTTTTCCTTTTTTCCTTTTTGTTGAACAATATATGGAGGTTAAAATTTGAGTCTCAAAATTGATGGTCAAGGTTATAACACTTTCACTAATCAAGTTGTCATATTAACTCACAAACAAAGGTTATGCACCCAAGTGCAGACAAAGGTTGTGTTGTACTTTTATCCTAAAGAAACTTTGCTTCATTTATTTGAGTACATGTGATTAGGGTATCTCCTAGTTGGTTCTTAATCTACAAATCTAAGAAACTTCGTCAAATCGTAATAGGAATTTACTTCGTAGAGTCCCTTTTTCACAAATGTTAAACTGAATTGTTATATGTTTCTTTTCCCCAAATTGAATTGTTAAATGTTTTTTTTAAATATATATATATATATATATATATATATATATATATATATACTTTCAGAAGTTAAAAACATAAAGTATAACTACTAAATTCTTGTGTATTGAAGTGTATGAATTAAATCGCATCTTGAGGAAAGTAAAAATACCAAAAGTGTTTTTTGAACTTAAAAAAATATCATCTTTGTTAAGAAATAAAAGAACTTTTAACATTAAACTAATAAGCCACATCAGCTACAAATTTAGGACAATTCGTTTTACAACTACATTTTACCTAAACCTCAACAAGCTAGAATATGGGAGTCTTATTCAACTCACGTACGACATGTATGAAGTGGACTCCCTAGAACTGAATCACTTAAGCTATAATATCAGCTAAGAAAGTACTGAATCACTTAAGCTATAATATCAGCTAAGAAAGTACTGAATCACTTAAGCTATAATATCAGCTAAGAAAGTAGAAAGTAGAAACCTCCACCTGAAGAACATCCTTGTTGATCATATCGATCGACGTGATTGAAACAGAACAAACAGTTAAGAGATCGAATCTCAGGCTCGCAGCCACTTTAAGACCATCCAAAATAGCAATGATCTCAGCATAAATAGCAATGATCTCAGCATAAATTGGGATCAAATAATGGTCCCTAAAGTTATGTGAGACAGCTCCAACAGAACCCGTACAATCCATCACTATAATTCCAGAGCTAATGGAATCAAAACCCAATCGGCAAGAAGCTTTGACATAAAGAACAAAACAAACAGAATGACTGAAAGGACTAAGAACACTCATATTCTTGTCGTCCAACACAACACCACAGAAGAGGAATATCCCCAGTAACTATGAACATACTCAATAATCCAATCACTTCGAAACATACTGACGGAATCAGTAAATTCTGAGAAATCTAATTACGATTTCTCCAACACAAGCTACAACAAAATCAGATTGGGCAAAAGGACATAAACAACTCAGCCCATTGGAAACTATCAAAAGAATCAATATTTAAATGTTTCAAAACAGGAAGAATGGTTTTGTTGGGCTCAATAGCAACCAAACAAGGCATGCACTGTTGTCTCCATGGAACGTTCACACACTGGACAATAAGATTGAATCTCAATGTGCCTACTAAATATTAAAACAGCAAGCAATTTCCAACAGTTTTCGAAACAAAATGTTGTACCTTCGAAGGGATTTTTGAGCTCCATAAACGGGTAGAGGAATGTTTGTAAAGTAGCATAGCAACCTTATAACCGCTCTTAACTGAACACTGACCTCGAGACAAGAATAACCTCATAGTCAAGCTTACCTATATCCCTCTGTCTTTCGTGATTATAAAATCAGACAACAGGAAATCTACCACACTAGAATTCGGTGTAATAGGACGAAAGTAGAAAGCCTTGTAATCCTAGGATAGCTGAACACATGAGTGGGTATTCGATTACCAATGCTCATGCGGAGTCCTAATTTGGACAAATTAATACTCAAAACAAAACCTTTCCAGAAAAACAAACAATTTTGGAAAACCTTGGTTTACAAAAGATTAGAAGGAAAATCTCACCCTTGTAGCACCTTATCAAGCAAGGAGCAAGGATTGTTTAAAGATGCCAAACTTGTTAGACCTCCAAGTCCTTAAAAATGCCAATCTACCCACTTCTTTAGGAAGATAGAGCTTATCTCAAGAACACCACTGCATCTTACCTTTAGCTTGGGTAGACCCCTACCAAATTCAGCCCAGAAACGCATAATATCCTTGCAAAAGCCTGTAGGCAACCTGAAACAACCCATCACAAACGTAGGAATTGCATAAACCACGCTCTTAATTAACATTTCCTTATCTCCCATTGAGAAAAAGATGTCCTTTTCAGCCTTGAAAAGATTTCTAAATTTGTTCTTTGATATGCGGATTATCTTGAAATTTACAACAGGAGAAGACCGACACATCCTAAGATAGATACCAAGAGACTCCACCGCATGAACCTAAATAACCTATTGTAAATACGACTGACAATCAAACTGAATTTCTTGAAATTCACGCTTTGCCCGGATGCTTTCTCACAAACATTAAGAATCTATTTGAAAGCAAAAAATTCTTGACCGGATGTCTTAAGAAAAATAAGGTTGTCACCTGCAAAGAAAAGATGACTAATAGGAGGTCAAGTTCTCGCCAGACAAATACCAGTCAATGATTGTCTTACCACAGCAAACTGAATTAAAGTTTACAAGCCTTCCATACAAAAAAGGAAAAGATAAGGACACAAAGGACCATCCTTACGAAAACCCCGAGAAGGAGAAATTATGGCTGTAGGACAACCATTAATGAGAATGAAGAAAGAAAAAATCCGGGGTGACTTGTTAAGAAAAAGAAAGGAAAACACATCAAATATTAGGGTGACTTGTAAACAGAAAATAAAAAAATCAGAAACCTATTAGATACAAGTTTAATAATCGATTAGACACTTCTAAGTATATTTATGCAACCAAATGAGTTATTAATATTATTGTACAATAATATTAACGATCGCCCACATACTAATACCGCGATAGACTTCTATCTAGACTGCAATAGAAGTCTATAGCTGATAGATAGTAAAATTTTTCCATATTTGTAAATAGTTTGATATTTTTTCTATTTATAATAATTTCCCTACTAATTTATGACTATCGTGAAATCAATAAAATTGACTATTAAGTATTGGCTAACATGAACATAACTCAACCAATTAAAATATTGTACATCAATGATTCCAATGTTTTCTTAAGCTACATTTACCATTGTTTAATGGATATATTTTTAATGTTCTATCAAAATTATACATACAGCCACCAAATCTCTTTCCAAATGTGCGGTTGTAAGTTTATATACACGAGATGAAATATAACAAAAAAAAGAAGTTAGAAGAACAATGATAATATTATAATACAACCACCACATTAAACAGCCTATACAAATATATCAATAAAAGAAATACGGAAAAGGTGACGTATATCCATACAAGATTTGAACCAAACCAAAATCAAGGTCCCAGTTTAAGGTGAAGTTGTTCCTAGACCAATTTGCATGCATCTCAACTAATTTCACAAAACACTCCATCTGACCCTACAACATTTTAGCGTCAAAGAAACTCATAGAATATCAAATCTTAAGTAGCTGTCCACCATGAATTAACTCATTCTCTCTAAGTCCTTTATTATATCTATGGCTATTATTGACCACTAAGCCAAACCATGACGGTTTAGTCAATGTCTCTTATATCATTCAAGAATTTGGTAAATCTCAACAAAATTTAAAAACAAATTTTTCAAAACTAAGTATTCTATTAATTTGAAGACAGCTTAATTGGTCAAAGTATATATCATCAACTAGTTAAAGCATATATCATCGAGTAAAAAGTTTAAGGTTATATTTCAACTCCACATGTTGCTGAAGTTAAAAAAAAAAAGTACACTTGCTGATCATTCTGAAAGTTCAGTCTCAACAACAATATCAATGACCAAAAACTTACAGCACAGTTTGGGTGCCGGCAGCAGCTTTATATGACTACAGAGTCATTCACTCAACTACAGAGTCAAATGGGTCGAAAGAGTTAGAAAGGGAGAATCAGCCAACAACAGAAAGTTAGCGAAATTGTTGCACTGAAAATAAATGACAAAATGGAGTGATGAACTAGAAGGGTGGAAGAATTAAGAAAAAAAAAAAGGCATGCCCATCTAGATAACTCTGCATTTACATAGTTCAGACATTATTAGATTATATGCAAACCCAAACATCATCATTTGGTAATTATTATGATTTACTGTATGCTACATGATAATACCGCACTCTAATTATCTTCGCTATCACTGATACTAGACCGAGAGTCTATAAAGAAGCCTGTCGAGAATTCAATGTCATCGACTATCCTCCCCCTGGTTCAATAAATGTATATAAAATATTCAAATAAAAACAGTTGAGAAGAGAAAAGTAATACAAGTTGACCAGCTTACAGGCAGGAGAGTCTCACCTTTCAAGAACATACTTCCCCTCCTTGTACTTTTGGCTCTTCTCATGTGCTGCCTCCTGAACGAAATTATAGTTATATAGAAGAAAAGAGAAATTTTTGGCAAATTGCACAAAGGAGCAAATACATATCGATGAACCAAATGCTTCTTTTGCAGTATGTGGAGAATAATAGAGAGAGCTTACATATTTCCACCCGACAATTTGTCCACAAGTGCAACAAAATATATCTGCTACAGTGTGCAATCCTGAAAGCATCATCCTCTCTTCCAACGCTCCATAAGAAATGTTTATCCTATATGAGGAACTCCAAAATGTAAGTGAGCATAATCCCAACTGGAATGCTTTGTAAGGGCAAAACATGAAAAACGATAAACAGTACTATTCTGTATATGACAAATGGAAGAAAAGATGCCCGTCTCTCTCTCCAATTCACCTCCCGCAAAGAAGTTGGAGCCTCCAAAAGACTCAACAATTTTGGAGTGGGGTCATTTGGAAGTTGCCTCCACTGCGTGGATCACATAATTTCCTTCCCCCATTTATCTCAAAAGAGTCGAAAATATTGTGTGCCAGTTAGCTTGTCTGTTTTCTTTTTGTTTTTGATTTATCATATTTGTGATATTGCCCTGCCCTACAACTCCACAAGAGATCTCCACACGCTGGCTCCAAAAGATATCAAAGATTTCACTTATCAAGCTTTCTACCCAAAGGCTTGGACCCAAGACCTTAGAGAACTCCCAAAATATCTGAAGCCATTGTCACTAGGACCACCCACCTAGGGGAAAACTCCACTATGAGATTGCGGTCACCAATGATTCCACCCCCCCAATTTGTTTAGAAGTTGGTTCATTGTATCCACCTACTTTTACATTACTATTTCTCTAATATCTCTGTACATGCTCTTTGAGCACTCTCAGTCTACTCAATTTTACCAGAAACGCTTTCAAAGCATTGTCTCTATACAAACTTCAAAATTTCTATTTGTACACATTCTCATCACTATTTTAACGTTTACTAAAATTAGGTAGACATGTCGCCACCAGAAAATTGGATTACTAGAATGGATAGGCAGTTGTCTGGGCCCTGAATCTCCTAGTTCGCACTTACGTAAGAAGAAACATGCTTAATATTAGACTTCTAACAAGTAGTTATGATCCATAATCGATGATAGCATGCATAACTTAGAGCATATGAACCATCATGGGTAGGCCTAGTGGTAGTGGGAATATCTTAAAAAGGCTAAAGGGCCAAGGGGTCATGGGCTCAATCTATGGTGGCCACCTACCTAGGATTTAATATCCTACGGGTTTCCAGACACCCAAATATTGTAGGGTCAAGCGGGTTGTCCCCTGAGAATCGAGGTGCGCGTAAGCTGGCCCGAACACTCGCAATTAAAAAAAATAAATAAATAAAATAAAATTTAAAAAAAAAAAGAAAAAAAAAAATTTAGAGCATATGACTGCCTTTCTTAGCTAGCTCAAGTCAGAAATTGATGTTAAATGAATCAAAAACAAACCAGACCAGTGACCATTTCGCTGCTAAAAAACATAAATGTAGTTTCATGCTTATATAAATTATGATGAAGGATCTGCTTCTGCACACTAAAATAGTACATATATCATATAAGTCCTTATAAATGAAGGTCAATATCTATGACTTAGTTTTGGCTACCTACGGTTTACATGAACCATGACCCTTTTCACCCTTTTTTCGATGGATAGACTACATGAACCATGACTTAAATACTTGAGGATTTATGACAATAGTATATAAATTAGTTCAATCTGTGGACACTTCGAGTGCATAGTAATAGGAAGTGTAAATCCACAAAGAAAAACCAAAAGCAGTTCCAATCAAAAGACAGAGAACTCACGCATTATTGAAAAGGTAGGCTTTTCCACGGCGGCAATGAAAGGACTGATCCAATAAGAGCGAAAAAGTTAGACGACCTTCAGAAAAAACAAAACACAAGGAGCTGCTTGAAATGTAAAACAGTTTTCTCTCTTTTATAACAAACTTTCAGCAAAAGCATGTCTATTAACAGCTATTGAAACTGTTTTCCCATCTCGGATTACAAGACCATGAGGAGTGAATTCAAGCTCAAAGACTGAATGTTCAAATAACTGTCATGAAATCTGCAGTGCCAAACAAGCCTGAATAATTGACTCCTCCAAACAGCAGATATTGAATAACTCGCAATTATCGACCAATTTCATTTCAAAAAAACAATTGCAATCAAAACCCCACGACGATTCTGCTCTAATAACTAGAACTAACATAGTTGAGCATTAAAACTTTCGATTATTCAACTAAGATACAATACAAGCAACTGGTTTTAAAACAACGTCTGCGGTAGAAAAATGTAAAAACAGAAAACATATATGTATACACACCCGAGACGCAAGGTCGTCGAAGAGAGCTAACTGCGTGTTGCAGTACTTGCATCTATAGGACCTCCCTTCCCTTTCCACAACAAAAATCCGTCCCATCGCTTTCACGCTCTTAGCTCCCGTCTTCCGCCTCAGCTTCAACGGGTAAAGGATTCCACCACAGTTGAAGTAAGCTTGAATTGAGAAATGGAAACCGCCTTTTGCCCCTTAATTCGTCAAACTTCCAGTACGGAAAGGACACGATCACTGCCATTGTTGAGCTGAGAAGAAGCTCTAAGATTAAGATTTGGCCCATTGGATATCGACAGGGAGATGGGTTGAATATTGGGCCTTTTTTTAAACATTTTGAAAAATAATATAAAAAAAAAATAGAAATAAGAATAGATGCCTATGAGAAAAGAAAAAAAAATTGTATTCACATGCCTTAAATAATTTTTAATTAATATTAAATTATAAGAATTTTAAAACACAATGTATTGAGGTTATATTTATCTAAGAATGAAATATATTACAATTTTAAGATATTTGTGAAATTTCGTTTCTGAACCAGGTTAAATCTTTAAACTTTTAAAAAAAAATTAAACAAGTTAGGTTTTTTATGTTGCTTAAATAAATAGGTCCAATTTCATCATAATCTAAAATTTTATATCTTTTACCTGAATAGTCTAACGAATTATTATTATCCAAATTTTAATTTTATTATATGAATGCAATGATGAAATTATTAATGTCTACAAATATAAGTAAGTTTAATTTAACAATTAAATTATTTTTACTTTGTGATATATTTATAGATATATCGTTAAATTGTTAAATTGTGATTTTTTAAGAGATGTTTTCAAATATAGTAAAATGAACCAAAATATTTACAAACATAGCAAAACGTACCAATAGACATTGATAGACTATTAGTAATCTATCATTATCTATTAGTAATTTAACATTTTTAAATTGTTAATAAACCATAATCGGGACCAATATTTTTAACATCTACTGAGAATATATAGACAAAATTTAGACATTTAAATTTATAGTTGTTAAAATAAAATGAGTCTCAAAGTACATAGTCTAAAATAGTATTTTGATCAAGTTTTTAACAACAAATTTAATAATTATTTCAGAAGTCAACCTGAACATAATTTGACTATATAAGACATATACTCTCGACCAATTGAACTCATTAAAAAAAGTATTATAGTAAGATTGACATAAGTATGCCAAATTATAAAGTAAAAAATTAATTTTATCATTATACAAAATTACCAATTTAATCTTTCAAGATCAAATTTGATGGTGTTAAAATCAAGTTTAAAAGGGTAAAATCAAATATTATATATATATATATATATATATATATATATATATATATATATATTTTACTACTAAATGCAGGTTGCAGAGTGATTTTAAATCAGACTGATTTATAACAATTTCATCAAAACAGTCTCAACACTTGTGTACCTAGGCAAAGGCATGAAGTAATAGTGAAGGTGGTGGATGACAAACTAATGATTATTCTTTTTCTTAAAAATGTTTAACGTCACCAAAATAATAATAATAATAATAATCATAATAAATTCACAACTACTACGTCAATGCTCAATTTCTTCTATTATAAGTAAGTTTAGGTCACTTTCCTCCATTGTCATAATTTGTTTGGTATTGGCAATAGGTGAATTTATAAGGAAGCTCCCATCCAATAGCCAATAATGGACGTTAAATAAGAATATAAATAGCTTAATTGACATTTTACTCTCAATTAAAAAGGTCAAAGATTCGATTCTCCTCACTTTGAATTAAATGAAAACGAAAAAAAAAATATTAGTTGGTCATATGCCAATTTTTATTAGAAATTAACATGATCTTATGAGAGAGGTACGGGTAGGTTGGATTAGATTGTTTGGAATCAAAACGGTTGTGCAATATTGGGTGATTGCAAATTCTTTTCGAAGTGGTCGGCATGCTCAATAAGGTCTAGTGGAAGGGTTAACGCGGTTGAGAAGTAGTGGTCCTAATAGAATCGTTGCTTGAGGTCGAATCAAATGCGTTGGAGGTTATTAAGCTTCTCAATACAGATGAATTGTCTTTTAATGCTGATGCTGGGGTCCTCATTGAGGATATTCTTGCTATTGGAAAAGTTGTTAATACTTTGCATTTTTTGTCACATTCTTCAAGAGGAGAACAAAACTACCCAATCTATTGTGGCTTTGGCATTCTCTCAAAGTTTTTTTTTTTTATCCGAAGAGGTATTCCTCCAATAGTATTCATCCTCTTATTTGTAATGAGGCGCCTTGAAAGTATTGGGTTGTTGTTTTCAAATCAAACTTTGTATTTTTATTTAGAAAAATCCAAACTAATAAGTTTTTTCATTTTATCATCTATTTTTCCCTTATTTTTTCAAATCAAACTAATTTAATTAAAAGAAAGACTTGCATAACCTATAAATGTACAAATAAAAACAAAAAACAGCATAACTATAAATTGGAGCTTAGGCCACGTTTATTTTTTCGTAAATGTAATCAAACAATGACAACATGAAAAGTGTTTAAAATTTTGTAATGATATAATGAAGTGTAGCCCCACAATAAAATAGTAATTACATCCCGTAATCCGATAGTAGAATGGGAGGTCATCAATCTGACTACATTTTATTATTACGTGGAACTCACACCATATTTTTTAGTAACTTCCATCAATTACCCTTTTAACTAGAACCACATCCGTATCCGTAACAATGTCAACATCAATAATCTAGATTAGTATCAGTATCAATAATCAATATCAGTATCAATATTGATATTGATATAGGTACCAATATCAGTATTGGTTTTTATGTGTGATTTTTTTTGCCAATTTTTATACACATTTGCACGAGAAAACCTTTTCTTTCTCCTAATTTTTTTTCCTACTCCTATATGTGATTTTTGGATAATTTTGTCAAAAGAAATATAATTTAAAATAAATTAAATAATATCTTCTTATTAAATAAAATAACAGTAAATTTTATTTGAAAATTTTTTCTTTTAAAACGCATTATAGGAAGATCATATGTAATTAAAAAAAATTATGTGTTTTTCTAAATTGAAATTGGAATTAGTGTTTTATTTTTTCAATATGCATTCTTTTAATTGTAGTTTAAGTGTTAATTTTTCCAAAATAAAATGGCAAAAGTGTTTCAATTCCTACATATTATTTAGTTACCACATTTTTATTGTTAAAAATATAAAATCAAAGAAATCTTATTATAATTGATTTTCATTATAATTGAATCAAATTGGGTATGTAAAGGTGACCTTAATATCACATGTTGGAAAAACGCCCCTTCAAATCGCGCCACTGATGCCCTTGACTCAGCTAGCATCGCCAAGGATGGGTCGAGGAAGAGGGGCAACATCGTCGCTAAGCCAGGCGAATGCAAGTGTCATGGCATCGGACAAGGCTGCCCAAGCCATCGGGTCACGCCCCAGCCTCAGACGTGTGCCCTTGTCGCAGCCCGACACCCCGTCGAGAGTCTCAACGCATGCCCATGTGTGCCAACACATGGCAGTGTGGCTGCGCAACCAGCCACAGGCGTGTAACATGTGCGAGCATTTGCCAGGGAAGTCAGCCCTGCGTGCCAGCCTACACGATGATGCCTAACGTGCGTGTCCAATGCACGCCCAAGGAGCGCCTATGACGGAAGCCTCTCATACGCGCCCTGCAAACACCAATTGTGTGCGTGCTGCGCACGATAAAGGCACGTGCCTATTGTCATGGTCGTACTTCTCTAACAGTGAGGCACCATCACATCCTTTCACACATTGCCAACCTAGAGGCTAACTTATAGCCAATACATTCTTTTCTCAAACTTTTATACTCCGTCGGACCTTGGGCGAGTTCCAACTTCCTCACTTGAACTTCTGCTCCTCTGGCTTCACGACTTGTCTCGAATGCCTGTTTGACTTATCACACCTGTGGGCATCCTTTCGCTCATCAATGGCTCTGTCTCGAAGAACGTTCTCAACTCAATACTCACACCTAGATTTACTCTCGGCATTGCACACCGCCCCTTCACACATTACAAGTTCCTCTTTCACTTACATGCACGCTCATCGGGGATCGACGCTTAGGTCGCTCGTATATATATATCGGGACCAACAAGACATCCATCAACTTGGACATTACCTCGGTATGGCGTCACTTGCGACTATACCACGCCGTACAAGGATATCGTACCGGAACCTAGCCATATATAGCAACCTCTAGTCCACCCCAGAAGCGCAATGTCGACACACCCGTGCCACCTGACACTGTCCCTGAGTTACTCCTCCTCACAGGAAGATGCCCGAGACGCTCGTCCCACGACACTCGCCCACGCCATGACACACTCATGTGCCATGTGGTAGCTCGCTTAGGCCCTAAGGCCCAGGGGTGGTAGAGAGCCAACACCATGCCTTCCCCCTTATAGTACATTATGAACATTTTCTTCTTTGACACCCATGCATATGCAACGTGGTGAGGGGTCACTCGCCCACATAGAGCACCCGTTTGACTTCCGTTTGACACGAAATCTGACATGCTTCCATCTTCTGTCGATATGGATCTAACTCTAGAGTTGTTCGTCTAAACTCACCACGATGCCCCTACTTCTGAGGTCATGGTCCGGGGCCCCACGTGGCCCCTATTGAGCTTTGCCATTGACACTTGCCAATGACATTGATGCTTGTCTTCTTACTTGTTGTTCAGCTCGACACACTTATCCACTTATCTTGGTGTGTTGGGTGATGCACTGTCCTTGTCGGTTGCATCACAACACTTCTCTTGGCCCTCTGTCATTGCCAGATGTGTCGACACTCTTGTGTCGCCATTGCACTGTCTGCACACGTGGGGTCACAATCTACTATCTCCAAGTTAGATTGTGACACCTATCGTAAGGCTTATGCGCGCGCCTCATGAGTGTCGACAATGTGCGCCCATCGTCGACTCATCAGGAGCACACCAAGCACAACCCATGCGCCGATGGTGTCCTTAGGCACATGGAAGGTCCTAAATGCATCGACAGAGTCCCAGAAGATTCTAGAAGCATCGGGACAATGCCAGAGGCCACGGTACGCCTCTAAGCGCATCTGGAAGGATGGGCAGGCCACTAGGCAGTGCCAGCGCCCATGCCCTGGTGCCCGACGACTCTGAAAGCATCTGAAAGAAACGGGAAGGGGCTCGACTACTCACCCATGGCCCCAACGGCACGAGAAAGCTCCAGAAGAACCTCGAAGGTGTTGGACTATGCGAGGAGGCACGCGATGGTGCTGGATGACTCGAGAGGCGCCCCGACAAGTCTGAATGGCATGAGAAGCTGTCGGAGTGTGCGAGAAGTGTCTAGATGATTCCAAAACGTTCCATGACTGTCGGTCACGCATGTAATATGCTAGAAGGCCCTTGATAGGTCTAGATTATTCTAGCATGGGCCTTAGTCGGTTAGTTCTAGACTTGGACATAGGATTGCCGCCCAATGTACATACGAGAATAGTCTAGAAGCTCCATGACTGACTTACTGGGGAAATCGATGGAGATCCTCTATAAATAGGAGGAGAGGCCTCATTTATCAACGAACGAGAACTAGTGCAAAGCAACTTTCCTAAGCTTGTTTGTTCTCTCTTGGTTGGTGAAACCCTCTAAGCTATCATTCACTCAAACTCTCTCAAGCCTTCCTTGCTAGACACTTTCTTTGCCAATCTCACCCAATTGTGTCAAGGGAGGAATTGATCCTTGGAACATAATAGGCTTGCTTGTTCAATAACCCCTTAGTTTGTTGTTTTTATTTTTTGAAATGAAGCATATAGACACTTATTTCATCTTTAAATCTATTGCTTTTCCATTTACCTTTTACAAACGATTTAGAAAAACAAGCTAAATTTTAAAAACTAAAAAAAAATAATTTTTAAAAAATAGTTTTTGCTATTATAATTTGACTAAGGATACAATACAATTGATATGCATAAATAAGTTCTAAATTGTCAAAAATTAGAAGGAAATAACTTTCAACTTTTAAAAATAAAATGATTACTCCACACACCTAAATTATTACAAGTTAAGAGTGTGTTTAGAATACATTACGAAGGGTTTAATTTAAAAAATAAATTAATTTAAAAAAAGTTATAGTATTTAGCAAAATTTCACCATTTAAGTGAAGACAGCTAAAAAGCGAGTCGGTTACCTGACATCCAACAGAAAGGCAGCCTTTAAAGCCGCCTCACACTGCCCAGCCGCCCCGTCGCTTTTAATTTTAACTACTAAAATTAAAATAATATTTAATTTAAATAAATCCATATAATTAAAAATAAAAACCACGTGGCAGTGGAATCAAAAGTCACTTCCAACCATAGTTTGAAATCAACCGACGCGCCGGCATAACTGTCTGTCTGATTCAGACACCTCACCGCCACAACAGCCGACCTATCCATTTTTATCCGTACATCTGCTTACGTGTACTCAAATTATTGGCCTTCATTTCCGGATCCTGCACCGCCAAGGAAACAGCCGTGTGAGACGGGTTCCACGCCACGCGCATTGTGGCTCCCACCGACCAGGGAACTGCTTTTGCCCACGTGGACGCATCTTCTTTTGCTGTTCCGTTTTTAAAAAATACGATCTATTTAATTAACAAGATTTGGACTCGTTCGTTATTTTCTTTTTTACTTTTTGCAAAAAAATAATTTTTAATAAATAAATTTAGAAGATTCGCACCGAGATTTTAGTTGGTTTGTTGTTTTTTTTCTTAATTTATAATGTTTTAATTCAGTGTCTCACTTCCGTAGACTTCATCAAAGCCGCGTTTTAATAGGAACATTTATGTGGATTTTGTTTTTATTTCAAATTTTCTAAATATTCAAATATTTTAATTTAAATTCTATTTATTTTCATGTACTATTGACTTTCGTAAAATTAGAGTGGGGCAAAAAATTGAAAATTTTAACCAAAGTGGTATATTGGTTTGAATTTTAGTTCAAAATTGGACATCTTGGCATGTCTTTAAATAACACCAAAATGTACTGATTTGGATCGATTCTAAATTGAAAAATCGAATCAAAACCAAATCGAATCGAATGTATATATACACCTTAGAAATATAATCTAACATTAGGTATCTTTTTGTATTTTAATTTTTATGATGCATGTATATTTGTTGTTCATACAAAAAGATCAATTATTTTTTAGCACCGATGTATCTTTGTTATTTATAAAAGTAAAAATAAAACAAAAACATCTAATTTCAAGTTATAAATAAAGAAAAAATTCTGCATTCCCAACCACAAATGCAAATTGAAAAAATGAAGAGAAAAAGAAAATGGTCTTTGAATAACACCAAAAATTATTGTTGTGCTTTAATTTTTCTAAAAAAGAAAAATACTTTATAAAAGCCACTAAGGCAAAGAAGAGAGGTCCTTTAGACCCTAAAAATCGAAAATGATATTAAAAAAAAATAGACTTCTAAAATCAAAAGACCAGATGATAATTACGAACAAAAAATTGTGATTTAATCATAACTATTATAATTTAAAATGTAACCATTAAAATAGAATTTATAGGTAAATATTTTCTTGGAGGTTAAGCCTTTACGGAATTCCTCCGACATTAAGGAATTATTTAAATGAATTAATATATCTTAAGTAACGAACGTGGTGGCGTCAGGCGTGGCACCAGTTTAACCAAATTACTTTTTTCTTTTTAGGAACGAAATTTCTTTTTCGTGTCATCATATTCTTTGAATGGTTGAAAATAATTATTTTTATTATGTTTTTATTTTAGTAGAAAAAGAAAATTAAAAAAATTGGAGCCGTTGGATTTGGAATATCATATGGACACGTGTCCGAAAACGAAAGGTGAAATGGTGATCACGAGGGACCGTCAGATGGGCACAGTGAAAAGAAAAGAATACAAAAGTGCGCCCCCACGCCTCCCATTATGAACCTGCGCAGTCCATTTACTCCACCCATTTATTAATAAAACTTTTAAAAAAATGCGTAAATTCGAAAAAGAAAAAAAATTATTTTTAAGGAACGTTTGGGTTGTATTGAAAAAAATATATTTTTCAAAAAAAATAATTTTTAAGTAATTTTTTTTAAAAAAATATATTTGGAATGATTGTCCGCTGTGAAGTACTTTAATTTTTTCTAAAAATAATTTATTTTTTAAATTAAACACTATAAAATATATGCCAAACACAAATTTAATTTATATTTAATAAGTTTCAACTTTAAACCTTAAAAAGAGTTTCAATATTGGGTAATTGTTTCAAATAATGATATTGTAGAAAACATTTTTAAATATATCGAAATATTGTCAATCTATTAGTGATAGAGATGTCTATTTGTATTTATCAATACATTTTGTTATGTAAATATTTTGGTCAATTTGCTATATTTGAAAATAACTTACAATATTTTATAAATAATATAAATAATTATTTAAAATTATATAAAATATTATATCATATATTCTAAATATAAGGGTTGTTGGCTCACCAGCATCTTAACTTGGTGTAAACAACTCAACTTCAAAATTAAACATCGTTAAAGTTTGCACATTTATCGAGTAATTTTATCTTCCTATCATTTTTTTTTACTTTTTACATTTATTAATGAACTTTTTATCTTCTCCTTTTAATCTACTTTTCACAATTATTGAAGAATTTCATCTTCCAACTCTACACTCCAAATTTATTAACTCCAACATATTAACTCAAAATTTATTAACTCCACCTAGTGGATCAAACACCGCTTCAAAGAATTAGATGCCATTTATATTTGTCTAAATATGAAATTATTTGTAAGAGTTTAAGACTCATTAGGAAGTAATAGTTGATCCTATAAAAATGTACTTCTGAAACTAGTAGATTCTCAGATGCAATTCTCAACCCAACTTAAATGTTTTTTTGTATAAGATAATTTTTTAGATGTTGGGAAAATATATGTGGAATAGATTTTTGGTTTAATTTTCATTTGAGCCATAATTTTAAAATGTTATACCTTTACCAAATTTTAAAAAATGTTATACCTTTACCAAATTTTAAGTTTAATTTTTCTTCTGTCCTTAAGTTTTCAAATGTCGCAATTTTATTTAGTAACTATTTGATTTTTTTTTCGTTTTTGAAAATAAAGCGTATAAATACCCCTTGCACTTCTAAATATTGTTGTTGTGTTATCTACTTTTTATTATATATTTTAAATCCAAGTCAAGTTTTGTGAACTAAAAGAAAAGATAGTTTTTGAAAAACTTGTTTTTGTTTATTGAGTTTGGCTAAGAGTTCAACTACTTTTTTTTTAATAAAATTACAAACCATTGTGAAAAATTGAGAGAAAATCTGCTTAATTTAAAAAAATCAAACAGTTATCAAATTGGATCATATAGGTTTACTATTGAGTTTTGAGTTTCATTCATTTGATTATCAAGTTTCAATGTCTTACACTTTTGCTTTCAAGATTTTATACTAATACTCATCTTGGTCTTTGGTACATTAACTTCTAATTGATTAATTTAAAATGATTTTAATAATTTGGCATATATTTAAAAAAAAAATGACAAATCTTGAGGTAGAGAAATAGAAGGTAATTTGGCATGTTTGGGTGCGTCTGATTGCTCATGGAAGTGTTTTAAGGTCGCACCAAATTTTTTATAATAAGATTGTGAACTTTCTGGTAAAGAAAAAAACATTGTCACACATTCAATGTAAATATTGTAAAGAAAATATAACTAAAATAAATAAATAAAATACAGATAAATGATTTAACCCTTAAATTATGTCTATGAACTTTAAAATTTAAAATGTACATAATAATTTTAATTAAAGTATTTATTTTAATATAGCAAGTCAAAACGGTTTTTTTTTTTTTTTATATATATAAATTTAGAGGTAATTTGCATAACATTTACCTAGTAAAAAAATTTTAAATCAATCAAAATTTGTGCCGGATATGGCGAGCGTGATTCAATTTGTACTATTTAATTTGAAGTAATGAAACTTTATATATGAAGCCCAGAAACAGAGAAGATTATAATTAGTTGAGATATATTTATATTTGACAACTATCAAATAATATTATATTTTACGATTCTTTTAGCACATATTTTAATTGTTAAATTATAATTAATTTTCACATTATCTCTCATGTTGTTATAAAAATGATGAAAGCCATTAATTTCTGGGCCCGCCGCCGCCCCCACAACGGCCGACGCGCGTTAAGGATAAATTTATGCGAACCCCATTTTTTAGAAAAACTCAAAACGACAAGTCGGCTCTCTCGTCATCCGTGCCCTTCTGTCCTACGTGTCGTTCTCTATAATCTTAAATTAATCTCCTACTTGGTTTCCAACAAAATACACAGAAGCTAAAATGAAATCCCAAAAATAGAAAATTCAAATCTCTTCATTAAAACTGGAAGGAGGAATTCCTGGTTATCTATACAACACAACTTATAATATTCTTTTAAATATATATATTTAAAATCCCATTCTGGTCGAATATTTCATTCAATCCTTGAAATGGATTTTACGATTAAATTAGAAAAATTAGTTCAAATTCAAAATGAAAATCACGGATCCTCAAACAACTTCCACAGCCGGAAGATTCAGGTCAAAATCCAACGGCCGAGATTTCCGCGTACTGTCGAAATCAACTACGGATGACGAATCAGAGTCGCTCACGGATTCGCCAGCACCGGCGACGGCGACGGCGACGGTAACGGTACGACGATAGTCACTGATCTTCTCTGTCTGAGCGAACGCGTCGAAGAAGAAAATTGGGCGGTTAGTGGCCGGCGCGTGGACGCCGCCGTCGAGGAAGTGAGTGAGGGAAGGATCCGACGGCGCTGGCGAAGGGGAAGAGGATTCGACGGTGCTGCACTGGCTGGGACTACTGCTGCCAGCGGATTTACGGAAGTTGTTATTGTTGTCGACGATTAGGAATTCGTTCTGGACGGGGAAGTTAGTTTTGGCATTAACACCTCTAAATTCACGCGCGGCCGTGTCATAAGCACGCGCCGCCTCTTCAGCGGTGTTGAATGTGCCAAGCCAAACCCTAGTCTTCTTACGTGGGTCCCGGATTTCCGCGGCGTAGCGGCCCCACGGCCTCTTTCTGACGCCCCTGTAGCGGATCTCTTTAGAATGAGGCGGCGCGGCGGTTGAGGCGGTGGATGTCGACCGGTCTCCGGCAGCCATTTTTTGGTTGTTGAAATACGCGGTGGAGAGAGAAAATTAGGGATTGTAGTGAGAGAGACAATAATGCGAATTGAAATTTGAGGGATGAGGGAAAGGGGAGGGTTTATATAGGAAGGGAAGAGAGAGAAATTTTCTTTTTACTTATTTAAAAAAAAAAAAAGAAGAAGAGTAAATTTTGGAGCGTAAATTGGGGAGCGTCTGAATCACGCACAGTGCACGTGCCCCATGCAGCCTTTGGAAAAAGAAAAAGAAAATGAAAGGAAGCTGAGCTGATGAATATATTCAAAGCTCAGTCAACGAGGCTTTTGACCGCTTCTCTTTTAACCCCCAGCCGCCGCGCCGTTTCCTCCACTCGCGTGGGCCCCAACTGGCGCGTCATACGAAGGGATACCCAAAATTGTCTAAATGTTATATATTACTTTAAAATACCATTTTAATATATAAATTTGAATTTTGTTTAATTTCAATTCTTATACTTTTTACTCTCATCTACTTTTAATAAATTTTATTTTTTTTAATAAAATATTTTCTATTTTAACATTTTTACTATAAATTTTTAAAATATATTCACTCATAGTATTTCTTTGTATAGAAATAATTATTATTCTTTGACTAGTTTTGGTAAAAGAAAAAAAATTATGATTAAAATTAGAAAATTGAAAGTATATTACTAAAATTGAACTAACTTTTAAGTATGGAAACCAGACTTGTATTTTAATGTTTATTGGGTGTTTAGGGTACTAAGTCGTGTTATGAAGTCTAAAGTTAATATGTTGGGATTAGAAAATTTGTGTTTAGGGTGTAGGATTGTAAGATGAAGTTACTTGACGAATGTGCAATATAGAGAAAGAGAGAAAAATAAAGTTTCTATATAAATGTGTAAACTTCAAAGAGTGTTTACTATCGAAGTGAAATTGTTTAACACCAGTTTATGTAGTTGGTGGGCCAAACACCCCTATATTATTTACTTTGATCTGTGCACTTTTTTAGAGGTTCAATTTTAATTTTTAATTCTTTTGTTTGTAAATTTATGTTAAAATTATTCACATAAAAACTAAAATGGTCCGTTTTTTTAAAAGTATATGTATTGAAGTAGAATTTTACAAGAGTACATGTATTGTATTTTATTATTTAAGTATGTATTTTGCACTAGATTGAAGAATTGGATGATGATTTAAACAATTAAAATGTTTGATACTATATTTATAAATAAATAAAAAACCAATTGTAATTAACCATTTGTAGTATTATATAATTTATGATAAATTACATGATATATATTTTAAATTAACAACTGAATTTAGTTTATGATATGAAATACTATATTTCTAAATATTTTTTATTCTTTCTTTAGTATAACTTAAAATTTAAAATTTTCAAATTTTAATTTGGATATATTAAATGTTGTGTATTAAAATTGCATCGTTCAATTCTGGAAAAAAAAAATACAGATAGATTTCAAATTGTTTGTCAACACGCATATTTGGCCTATATGTACTGAACTCACATTATATTAAATTTGAAAATATATAACATAGTCCATATTGTCAACCAAATAAATCCTTATTTTTTCGTTGATATTATTTTATTGACGGAAGGAGAGAAGTTCCTCAAAATAATTAATTAATAAATAAATAAGGAAAAAAGGGTAGACAAGAATTGAACCAAGTAAACGTATACTTCTAGAAAAGTAAAAGATTTTACAGGTTTAGTCTCTAATTCTTTAAATTCTTGTCTATTTGTTATTATTATTGTATTTTAAAATGATTTAATTGATCCTTCAACTTTTAAATTAGTATTTATAGATCTCTAAACTATAAAAATATTTTATAAGTTTCAATTCTATGTTTAGTTATGTCATTCAGTATTGGTTAAACTCTTTGAACATTCCAAATATAAAATTGAATGTTTAATATTTTGATTAGACAAAAAAAAAATTATATTCTAAATTAAAAGATTTACTATTTTTAATTTTTTAATATGCCAAAGACTTTCAAATCGCTAAATTAAAAACAACTCATCTAATTGATATTTAATTACTTTTTTGAATTTATGTTTGTCTAACATCTTAAATTCTCTATTATAGTTTTCATATTTTGTAAAGAAAACATTTGAATTTTAGTGAAATTCTAAAAACAAGAGTAAGTTTTTAATTTTAAAAACTTAACTTGATTTTGAAAATATTAGTAAAAGTAGAAAACGAAACATAAAAATTTAGAGTGAAAGTAGTATTTTTTAAACTTAAATTAAAACAATAATGAAAAATTTTCCACACTACCTCCATTTATTACTTGCCACAAAAGTAAAATTTAAGAATTATATAAGATTCACTAAATAAATTAATAATAAAATAATAAATCATTTAATAATATATCAAATAATGAATGAGGATAACATATATTACGGTATTAGTAAATTATTTATAGAAACAAATATATTTTTAGTCTTTAGGTTTTGAGTTTAATTTCTATTTAGTTGCTAAATTTTGAAATTCTACATATTTAGTTCTTAGATTTCAAAATATTATAATTTTACCCTTGATATTTGAGTTTTATGTCAATTTGGTCATAGATTTCAAGATTTATATTTTTAACTTTGATACCGTAATGTAAAATCTTGAAATCTAAGGACCATATTGAAATAAAACTCAAATATAAATTGTAACATTTTGAAACTTGGAAATTAAAGAGAAACTAAAATCAAAACTTAAAAAACTAAATATGTAACTTTTTAAAAGACAAGGATCAAATAGAAACTAAATCCAAAACTGCAGATAAAGACAAGGATCAAATATAAACTAAATCCAAAACCGCGCGGATAAAGATTGTGATTTTTCCCCATATATATTTTTTTTTGTTGGATATAGTACAATGGTACTTGATGTGTGTGTATATTAATTAATTGGGGTGGTGTGGCCACGCGGCGAGAGATAGATGAAGGGGCGGCGGATTCCAACGGCGGTGGGTGTGGATCTGTGAGTGGGTCACGTGGCGAATTTTGTTAGTGGGTGCCACCGGTAACCGGTTGCTGACGGCAACTTGAGGTTGAGACTTCAAAGAAAATAAAATAAATGAAAATGGGAAAAAACCGACAGGTTTCATTTTGTTTTCATTGGGGCGCCGTGTGGATGATCGTTTTAGCTATTGGAAATTGGACAGAAAGTACCTCTCTCATCCGACGGCTCTACTTTCCTCTTCATTCTGATGCTGCCACCTCAACTCCACTTTAACTATCATTTTTAAATCAAAACTAAAGCCCAACTACACATTACACTCAGTTGCTATAATTTAGCATTTATCATCAATTATCGCCAATATGGGAATCGTATATCATATATCATTAATTAACTACTAAATCTTTTGTTGACTATTTATTTTCTTTAATAAAAGCTTATCAAATATTCCCATTCATATAATCTTAACTTACCAAGTTATTTATGATTGTCCCATAAACTCGATGAGCATTATAGTTGTTTCTATCTTCAAACTAGCCCAAGCTCCTTTTTCACTTCTCAAATCACAATAATCACCAAACCTAGACCCAAACTCACACTTAGAAACCTGTCTCGAACATTTCATTTTAGAAATCATGTCCAATAAATCATTAAACTTCTAGTCTTTATCTCAAATTTTGTTTAGAGCCAGAATGTAAGACATTTGAAACTAGATTGTGTGATGTGCAACTGCATCATTTATGCGCTTCCTGTTTCAAGAAGAGGACTCCTGAAGCTTTTGGAGACCTTCAAGGAGATGAATGAGTTCAATTTACCCTAAAAATATACAATTCTAAGCTAATGATTTGTAATTCTTTAGGTGTAATGTTATCAAGAAATTGGAACCATCAACCGAGGGGAGATGAAATAGAAGTGAAATTTCAACTGTAGACATAGAAGAAGGAAGGTTCGAACTAAATACAAAAGTAAAAGATACATGGAAAAAAAAAAAAAGTTGTCATTTATCTACCTCAAAAAAAGAATAGAATGATAGTCCTATTCATTCCTCAACCCCATTAACAGCAAAGACTGGGGGTAAAGCATCAGACAGCTGCTGGTGAATCTGGGGTGTACCAGCCATGGTGGATTTCTACAGCTTTCTTTCTCCTGGCGAGCCGAGATTTTCGTCTTGCTGCGGTGTTTCGGTGCAATGTTCCCACTCTCACAGCTTTGTCGATCACCGAGTATGCTTCTGCAATGAGTTTCTCAATTGGGAGGACTTCCTCTGACTGAGCCTCAGGTTTCTTCTTGAGACCATCTAAAGCTTCCAATACCTGGAATTATAAGAGGGAGAGGTCATTATTATGCTGACAAGTTCTGGAAAGAAACGGAAAATCTTCTCTTTTTCTTCACAAAATGCAAAAGCAAGGATGTAGAGGATGTGTTGTGCAACGATATGAAGATTACGCTTTAGTCCTGTTCTTTAGCAGATATAAGCCATGAAAAAGAAACCAACCCATTGCATCAGAAAGCAGCATCTCTTTAGAGATTCAATTAAAAAAAATATGGAGAGTTTTGCCAGTTGGTAGGTACAAAGAGGAAAGCCAATCTTTTCTTCTGCTCAAACAAGAAAAGGATGAAGTCTTAATTATAAATGGGAAACACCCTCCATCCCCTCTGCCTACTGCCTCTCTTGACAACAAGAAGTTAAGAAATGATAAAGAAATATAATAATTTGGAGAAATTTCAAGTAGAACATTTTCCAATTCTCTAGATCAAATGCTGCCTTCATAACTCAAAAACACTCCTTATTGACCAAATTTCCCAGAAGAAAACTCTGAAGCATTGCCAAATCGCTTATGTTTTCTTGGAAGGATGACCAAAGAAACTTTGCAAACAGAATTAGCCCTAGAGAAACCAGAAAAGAAACAAAATCCTTTTAATCATTGGTCACACAAGATTTTACAGCTTAGTTACCTCTAAGATCCACCAGATAACGCAAAGGGCACTTATTATTAGAACAGGAAAAGATGTTAGTCATGTTGAAAACTCATCCAAAGAAAGTTGATACTCACAACCAAAGATTCAAATGAATCTACACCTAAGCCAAAGGCCCATTCAAACACCTTAATGGTCTAAGTTTAAGACTCTACGAGAGAGGCTGAAAAAAAATCTGAAGGAAATTAGTTAACATTCAGTCATAACCAACAAGAAAACCACCTAGAGAACCTACCCAGGCCAATCAGAAAGGATTATGTTGAAGCAATCTTCTACTGGACAAGAATATTTGATCAACTTTACCACTTACCAGACTTTTCTTTCTAGTCCTTGTAAAATTGTCCATCAAGTTGGGATGTTTGATAGTTTACACTATCTGATATACATCAAAAGTCCAACTTATAACTTGAATGATAATTTTTATAAATAATAAAATCAGTTTGGTTACTCATAAATTTTCCTGTAGTAGCCATTGTAATCTTCATGTTTTTTTTTTCAGTGGTGAGCAGAGTTTACAATCATTTCTGAAAAATAAGAATTTCTACTGATCAGATTTTCACATCAAGCATCCAAACCAACAAGCTACCATTGGCCTTATCTATGTGTACGCGCGTGTGTGTCTGTAAATATGAGGAGAGAGAAATAACATAGTCTTTAGAGGGTTAGAGAGACCCTAGTAGTTATTTCTTAAAAAATTAAAATAATCATTATTAAGAAAAACAATTATATCTTAACTCTTCAAGAACACAAAAAGGTACTTGACCCCTTGAGTTTTGATATATCTCAGTTTGTCTAAAGGTACATACAAAGTAGGCACATACCAGCCTAAAATAAAAATTACCCAAAAATTCTATAACCATTTGATAAATATTTGGTTTTTGGTTTCTGAAGATTGTGATGTTTTTCTCACAAATTCTTTAACATCTTTCTTGAATAAACATCAAGATTCTCAGCCAAATTCTGAACAAAAACTACTTTTTTAAAAAACTATGGCTTGTTTGTTAACAATTTCATTATGTATCGAAATTTATACTTGTTTCTTCCCATTTTTTTAAAGAAACTATTTCGTTGATGAATGTAATTTATAAAGAGTACAAAATGAGCCCATAAATGGGATTACAAAAGATTCCTCCAATTAGATACAAGGAGTTGAGGGGCTGTATATTTTTACACCAAAAAAGGGCATTGAAAATGGATGATTCAAGAACACCCCCTGGGGATTTTTCTTTTCCATTGAAAATCCTAGACTTTCTTTTTGTCTTCCCAATTTTTCAAAAGGAACCTATATTTTTCAATTTTCAAAACTTAGATTGGATTTTGGAAACACTCTGAAAATATAGACAACGAGATAAAGAAACTAATTGGTAAAAATAGTGTTTATAGGCTCGATTTTCAGAAACCAAATGGTTATCAAACCGGCTTTAACTTTTCGGTGCCAAAGATAAGGTTTCTAGGCAAGCAGAGAAGCTGTTAGGACTTGGGCTGTTTGGTTTCAGTCCAATAGCATTTCTAGTATGATACTCTGAGATCCATCATGAGGCATTGCTTTCTGATTCATGATAGAACTTCCTACGTTCTTGGGGATGGATCAAACATTTCTTTTTGGCAAGACATCTGGCTGGAGAATGAACCCCTTGCATCACAATCCCCCCTTATTTTTGCCCTTTCTCCAGCAAGAGTGGGGCTGTAGAAGATTTTTGGAACACAAACATTGGGTATTGGAACCGTAGATTGAGAAGGAATCAGAGAGAGGCTCAAACTGGAGAATATGAAGCTCCTTTACACATTCTAGCTGCTGTTTCCTTCCATAACAGACCGACAGGGGTCTTTGGAAGCTAGAACCCAACCCACTAGCTTTTTTTTTTTTCAAATAGCTCCTTTTTGTATGATTTATCCCCCTCCATTGATGGAACCTAGTCTCTGTATCATGTGAAACGGAAGGTTCATTATCCAAAGAAGATGAAGTTTTATCTTTGGGAGCTATAAAAGAAAGCCATCAACACCCATGACAAGCTCCAAAGAAGAATGCCTTACATGGTTTTTGGTGCTCTATTTGTAAACAACAATCTAAATCACAGAGTTTCCTTTTGGTATCATTTACCTTCGCTAACATCTTTTGGAACTATCTCCTTTCAACTTTTAATTGGTACACAGCCCTCCCGGAAGATCCTGAATCTCTCCTACCCTTTCTCCTAGGAGGTCACCCTTTCCAAAAGGAGACAAGCTTTTATGGGAAAATTTCATTAGAGCGTTCTGCTGGAACATTTGGCAAGAAAGGAATAGAAGAGTCTTCCAAGACGAAAAATTCTCTCATTATAATTCGTTTTTATGCTATAGTGACTTAGTGTAAATGCTCTCTCCATTATTTCATCACTACAGCTATACTAGTCTCATTTCAAACTGTAATGGTCATTTGCAATCTCTCCTTTGGGGATTTTCCCATTCTTTTGTAATTTCATACCATCAGTGAAATTAGTTCTTATCCAAAACAATAATAATACTCCGAGAAAAAATGATTTCGGGAGTACATCATTCTTTATAGATTTCAATATATTCCAATGCATACAAACCAGCCAAAATCGCGTACCTTCTTGATCCTGGTTTTGATTTCAGACTTCCGGGCTTTATTGTAAATGCGTCTTTTCTCAGCCTGCCGAGCCCTCTTTGCAGCAGAATCAGCCTTGGTCTTAGGAGCTGCCTCGCAGACCACAGAGTAACGATGTGGCCTCTGAGCTTTACTCATCGACAGGCACCCTGTACGAAAATGGACAAAAGTAAGTCTAGCAATTCGATACTTCCTAAAACAATTTCGTAGCTTTTCTACAACACAAATAATACAAAGGGGTGGGGGTGAAGAAACCCATAAGAACTCACCACTGGAGAAGGCGGAAACTGAAATGTTGGAGGAGAAAGTGAGAGTTCTGAAGGTCGAAGAAGATGGGGAAGCGGGAATACAGGAGGAAGAAGCATTAAGGGAAAGATTTCTGAACTTAGAAGGAAGAGCGAAGCAACTAATTGCAGTTGCCGCCATTTCTGAGTGGGGGATTCTTGAAAAGAAAAGCTCAAGAGGTTGAAGAAGAAGAATGGTTTGGCTTCGTTGGCACTTTATCCACTGGAAGCAGAGTTTTACAGTATCAGTTTATCCTTCGTTGTATTTGGCTGTTTGGATTCGAGTTTTGTATATTCTCATTCGGCTTCCGTTTTAATTCCAACCCCACATAAGACCCAGTGAGGATTTTCTTTCTCTCTTTTGAATTACCATTTTAGTTAATGTTAATCTATTTCCATATATTTTCAATAAATATTAAATTTTCTCCCTATTTCTTTATTGTGAATTTTTTCAAAAACTTTGTATTATTAGTAGCAGAAAATCCCTATTTCTTTATTGTGAATTTTTTCAAAAACTTCGTATTATTAGTAGCATTTCTGCTAAATCTTATGTACATATTTACATATTATATTACTTTTACATGAAAATTATTATTATTATATATTTATGAGGGACAACCGAAACTATATGACTAAAATTGAATAAACACTAAATTACCATCAACAAAATTGTATTTTAACCCTAAAAAAAAAAACTTTTCTTTTTTTAATTATCAACAACATATCTCAATTTGCATATAATGCACATACTTCTTTTATTAACTTTGAAATCTATGTTAAATTTCTCACCTCATACATCGTAACAAATAATAATAATAATAAAAGATTATATTTTAATCTACTTCCGCTTTGACAAATAATAATAATAATAATAAAAGATTATATTTTAATCTACTTCCGCTTTGACAATAATTTGATGGATGGATATGTTAAAAGTTTTTCTTCCCAAGTTCAATAATTTGATGGAGGGGAATGTTAAAAATTTTTCTTCCCAAGTTCAATGCTTAAAAACACAATAGAGCCATAAATGTAATAGTTAAACAAAGTACCCAAAAAAGCATGATTTCAAATATAACAAAATGAACCAACTTATTTAGTAACACTACTTGGCATTATTTGGTGAAACTAACTTATTTAGTGACATTATTTAGTAAATTATCACTGTCTATAAACTAACTTATAATAAATTATCACCACCCATAAGCCAACTTATTTAATAAAACGTCATTTAAAAATATCTTTAGCAATTTAATATATATTATAGATAAAATAGAAGGTACAGTTGTAAGTAGTGAGCTGATCAGTAAGCCAAGAACCAATTTCTCGATAAAATATGAAGAAAGTTATGTGATCAATAATGATGACCGCCTACCTAGAATATTATAAGTTGCTTGTTGTATGATCAGGTAGATTCTGCTATGAGATTTATCGAGGTGTGCGTAAGCGAACATGAACACTCAAATAAAAATATTATCAATTGAAAACATTTTTTTTAAAGAAAAAAAATAAAATAAAAAGTCACACGCTGTCCCAAGCAAATTTAATAAACACATCAATCCATTCACAAACATATATCCAAAGAGAGTAGAGAAATATTACTACACACAATCCATGGAAAATGCTAAAAAATCTATTTTCAAATATTACTGTGAACTCCCCAAGTGATGATTTTCAACTAGAAAGTTAGAAACAAAAGATGTAACAACCTACAAACCACTGTATATAAGGCTTGCCTTTTGAACCATAGTGTACTCTTAAAATCTCTCAGCTGTCTTTATTGCTGGTTGAGTTTCAAGATTCCTTCTATTAAGATATGGACCATTTCTAACACCTTCCTGCAGCTGCAGACAAACCATTCTAAGCATTAGCCTGAGCATAACCACCCCAAAGTTCAAATTTACACAAAATTTGGCTTCGAAGTGATTTTGAAAGGGTCATAGAACACTCCAAAACATACATTTAATCAATTCAATATAGAACTACATGTTAAAACGAGTACTTGAATATTGCTGGTAAACATTATTCTGACTACTACTAAAATCACTTCCAAATATGCCAGCCATAGGAAGGTCTTTTTAGCTTTTCCAAGCTCCTAGTTTGGTTTTTACTTTCTTTTTTTTTGTCTTCTTGTTTTAAGATATTCTTGCATAGGCAACCATCGCAGGTTAGCCTAGTGGTGGTGACAGCATCAAAAAAAGGCCAAAGGACTAAGGGGGCATAGGTATCCATGGCCACCTATCAAAGATTTAATATCCTATAGGTTTCTTGACACCAAAATGTTGTAAGGTTAGGCGAGTTGTCATGTGAGATTAGTCAAAGTGCACGTAAATTGGCCTAAACACTTACGGATATATATACATATATATATATATATTCTGGCTTAGGCATATGAATATATCAATTAGACCTTTCCACTTTTATGGGTACTAAAAGAATTAACTGCCTGGAATAGCTGAAGAAAATATGAAATACTTATGCACATAAGTATTTGCATCCGTATCTAACCTTGGAAGCTATTCCAGCAAGAGCAGGATCGCCAGTAAGCCTAGTTGAAGACATGAAGGCCTTATGGATAGCCAAACAACACTTATATCTAGCTTCCATTCCTAAATAAAGAAAATAAATAAACCATGTGATTAATATTAGCTTAACCTCAAAACTCGGATGCAAGGCAAAGCAAGCACATATACCTATTTTAGTAGTCTCAGTACTTGCATCAGTAACTATATTTATTATGTCTTGTTTCGAGCAGATTTCCATTAGGCACCAAGGTCGAGCAGCCAACCCAGTTATCATTCTGTAACTCTGAAACAAAAATTTTGTTAAGTCATAAATTTAGATTCATAGGAAGTTAGAAATTACATAGTTTCAGTCCAGGATGAGACCAAACCCATTACTAAGCAGCCTACTTGCTGGAAATTGAGACTCCTAAACTAACAAACCAAGCAAGAATATTGTCTAGATTAAGGAAGACCCACTTAGAAGCAAATTTATAGGGTGCACTTCCAGATAAGATATTTATTCTTTAGACATCAAAATGTTTTGCCATGTCTAGTTTACATGAGGGAATACACAGCCCGCATACCTACATCGAAATGTTTATACATGCACCCATTTATAAGCATTCATGTCCATGCTTTTAGCATTTGAGTTCATATTTGTTGAAAAATGTCTCCATGCCAATTTCCATAAAAAAGCGCAAGGGACTCCTTCCACAATAATGAAAAAGGACAATAAATAATCATGTAAATTGCAAGAACCATCTATTTTCATTGGATGGTCTAAGCCAAGGATATTTTGTTAGTAAGAAAGGCTTACGTGTACCCAACATAACCTAAATGAATTTGTAGTTCATGTCCTCTTAAATCCAATGGTCCTTGAATTTATGTCCAGCATCATCTATTTTAATCTTTTGGGATTTTTTTTTATAGAAAACCAACAACGAGCTCCTTATAAGGCCAGGTAAGGAGTGTTGGAAGCAACTGTGAGGTCCCTAATCATACATGCATATAAATGTAGGCGTAAGAAAGGAATTGTACAGAGCGTTATAGTTATGGAAGGAATGTGTACTTGGGTGGGGACCATCGGAAGGCTGTGAGGTTTAAGTAGGGGTTGGGATAGTGAAGGAGGGATATGATCATTTTGGTGAGAAATCAAGCTTGCCTTGAGGGGAGAGGATTTCCAGCCCTCTACAAAGTGCTGGTACTATCTTTCTTTTATCTTTCATTTGATAGTTGTAATTTCTCAGTGGTATATAAATAATATAATCAGAGCTTGCTCTTTCTCTGGGAATTGATCTGTTGGGAATAGATTTATTAAATTGCAATTGGATTCCTAACAGCAACAATTACAGAAATATTCATGCCAGGTAAGAAGTGTTGGAAGCAACTATTGTGGAAATACTCACCGCCAAGCGAATCTCAGAGTCCTGTTGAAGGACAGCTAGAAAAAGACCCTGCCACAGACAGCAGCTCATTATTGAAGAAACTATAATCACGTAAGAAATGAAGGGCAATGTCAAATTGTAGCTTACTGAAGCTCAAATAAGTGAAAATAGATCAATTTCTTCAGTTGAAGCAATCTTGAATGAGAAAATATTATTCACTCCAGATACTCCAAAAGGACATGGAAAACATCCTCTAACAGACTTTTACGACAGCAGTAACCAAGTAATGTATGAAGCATCAACACCATTTATATTGGCAATCAAATTAATTTCATGAGCATTAACACAGCAGCTCTAATCTCAACAATCCGATACATCTTGAAGCCTGTTGACCTATATGCTTTGATATATGAACTTAACTCCATTACTATCAGCTTAAGCATTTTCTTTCATTCCTAAGTTCCTAACATGTAATGAAAAAAAGGAATGCCCAATCTTGTTTCATAAATGCAGAAGGATTAGTTTGAATTGGAGTGACATAAATTCTGCAACTAAAACAGAGTATATATCAAATTCCAAATTACTTCAGATAGAAAACATACCAAAGCAGGAAACTATTATCAAAAGAATAAACCCTAAACCCTTCACTCACCGAGGGCATCATTTTTGGACTTTTGGATGCAATTTGATATATCAAATCCCGCAAATTTTCTTCGGCATTATCATTTAGTATAATATCATTCTCAGATCGAGTTTCTCCAGAGATATTACCAAGAGCATGCATGGCTGCCTGTAATGACGGTTGAAAATATAAGTGAATAAGGAATGTACATAAAATATATATGATTAGATACTAGCCTTGCTTTAAGTATATGGTTGACAATCACATATTTCAGTTTGCACTCTTTCCATAAACATCTTACTTTCCAAGTCAAAACAACGCTTTACACAAAGATAAAAAATGAAATAAGTCGTTTCTCTCAATGAAAGCAGGTTTTCTTATTAAAAAATGATTTTGATAAATAAATTAACAAGAGCAGGAGTGAATACCAAAATTTTACAACTTTACAATTCAAAAAATTATTCTGATTTCCATATCTGTTGTTAATATCATAGCCATTGTAGGGAAAATATTACTGTTCTACCTTAAACCTTGTTGAAATCATTATCTCACTCTACGCTTCCACTAATAAGCCTTGAAAGAACTTCAGCACAGAATTTTCTCGTCCTAAAACATTTAGTTTCAAGGGCTTGTTCAAATTCAATCATTTACAATGCTTGCTGGAAGGAACATCTAGTTCTTTTACCGTATACCTACCTTACCTAATGGCTTAATCAAAGTGGGTGCAAAAAAAAAATTAAACATAAATATAAACCAAAAAGTTTAACATACATACCAACTGTTTGCTGTGCTCATGCCGATCAAATGCTGCATAAATTACAAGCTCCACACAAGTTGGAAAACTTGACAGCAGTAAAGTGGCTCCCCATTTGCCTGAGAGACAGCAATTGAATCGGTAAATGTTGGCTTCTAGGGGATGAAATGTTTGTAAAGATGAAAATAAAATGTCAGGATGATGAAAAACACCTTAGTTTCACAAACCAAAAGGTTGCTTAGAATGTTTAGGGAGGCTAGCATGGTCAAGGATATATCAATTTGCACTTATGCCAAAGTCCTCATTAACAAAAAGAAAAACAATTCCTGTTTGCATAAAAAGTTGTGATATTTTTCTGTATCCATAAAAAAGTGACGACCAGGAGGAATTAAATGCCAAGTATTTTCCATATTAAAAGTCAAGGTTCACATGCAAAATTTTCAGATGGGCGTCACACAGTTTCGAGGATTTTAGCCTTACTTCTTTGGAGATGACCCCACAAAAATAAAGGAAGAAAGTTGTTGAAATAATCTTTAGAACTCAAGGACACAGTTGTACAACCTATAAAACAAATCCTGTTCATGTAAGGTCGTATAATAATAATAATAATAATCAGGAGCTTGATTCAAAGGGCACAAAAAGAACAAATGGTCCACAACCCTCTGTCCTATTATACAGACGGCACCAATTAGGGGAAAGGAGGATGTTAGATTTTCTACCTTGAATATTGTCACGAGTATGGAACCCTCTTAGCTTAAGACTTTTAAAGGAAGACCGTACACTCTCTTTCTAACAATTAAAACCTGATCCCATTTGATATTTTTCATCACTGCCAATAGTTTCTAAGCATCCAATACTTATTTTTGTGGGTATATACTAGCTTTCAATTCATAATTTGCCGGTAAGGATGAAGAAGAAAAGAACCTAAAAGCAAGATAATATTTAACATGTTCTAAAGAGTTCTAGGTTTATTTTCCCTGGATAACTAGTCTTCATCCATTTGGAAGTGCACAACATTGCAACTTCAGTTGTACGCTCTCTTTCTTCAAAGGAGATAGGGTTAAATAGAATATTATAAGTTGCTCATATTAAATAAACAAATCTTAGATTCCAAGTGACAATGGCTGCTTACTTGACCCAATTTGACCCAGTGCTTCAAATGCAGCTTCCCATACGTTTACATCTTGTCGTTCAGATGACCCAAGAATTCCATCTATAGCAGATATCAAATTCCGTACACCTGAGAAATGAGAATATAAATGCAAAACAAGAAACTATCAGAATATTTCTTGGTGCGACTGATCAGAAAAAACTTGCAGATTTAGAAGACTGATAATTAGGCAATAGGATCACCTGTATGATATGATTATAGATTATTGTCAACTGTTTTCAATGCAATCAATTAGAAGTGCTAAGATCTCAGGTGATCTTCATATTTTTGGATTAGAACAAGAAAATCACCAGTGAAAGGTTCTCATTCTAAAAAACATTTACTTGTGAAATGAAGTGATTCAACTCATAACCTAGGTTGGACATTGTTTATGCAATTTCTCCAGCCTTGCAAAAATTTTGTAATTTTTTACCTGAATGATGTTTATGCCAAATTTAAATTGAAAACATGATATAAGGTACGCAATTCCTTCTCAAAGGAGCACTAACACACACACGTTGTCGATCCTTTTTCTTATAGAATATATGTCTATAGATTGATATATTTAATACTTCATCCGAGATAAAAACATGTAAATTTTACATAAAATATATATATATGGTTGAAAAAGGAAAATATTTGGGAGATATTTTAGAATTTATCTCTTTCCTTATATATGTTTTCAATATTTTTTCCTTGTTTAAGTTTCTTATCTCTATTTATTCTTCCTCTTGTAATTCTTTGATTGTATCAAACAAACAAAGAAAAAGATAAACTTCTATCGTGGTTTTTTCTCCCTAATCTAGGGTTTTCCACGTACACCTTTGTGTTATTTTTCTTTCTCTCTTTCAATATGGTATCAGAGCAAGGTGAGGAAACCCTAGCCGTCACTGACGAAAATAACCCTAGGCAAAAACTGCCGCCACCGTCGCCGACAGGATCCGCCGCCGCTGCCACCACCACGGAATCCGCCGTCCAAGCTGCGATCCACGAGTATCTCCGGTCGCTCAACCCAAACGCTGCTGCCGCTTTTGTTCAGAGCCTACTGCCGAAATGGGAAAACCCTAGCGCCGCGCCTCCTCGTATCCACCCGCCGCCATCTAAGAATGTCGGGCTTGCTACTCAGATCTGCCAACAAGCCGCCGGCCATCCCGATTTGCGCCTCTCGTCGACCGTCTCTGCCGCACAGCCGCACGTCGAGGAGGTCAGATCTGCGTCTAACCCCGATCGGCGCCTCCATCTGACCAGTGCTACTACACAGCTACCATTTGCGGAGATCGGAAGTTCGTCTGGGTGTCTTGGGCAGCCGAGAGTCGATGCCGGCGTCGGTATTCCTCCAACCATCGCAGCTACCACCGGATCTAGTGGTTTCTTTTCTCTTCAACAACTCCTCGCCGATCTTCAAGCAAATTTTCAACAACAAATCGCTGCTCTCGGAGCCACACTAAGTGCTTCTACTCGTATGGGTCAAAGTGCAGTAAATTCAAGTATCCCGTCAGATTTACCGTTGTATCCAGTGCATCCAGTAACTACAATCCCGACCATTACACCGACATCTTATTTGTCTGGTCCAATAAGCAATGCCACTGGACTGACTATTGGTGAAAAATTGAATGGTCAAAATTACTTCTCCTGGTCTCAGTCGGTAAAAATGATTCTTGAAGGGCGTCACAAATTCGAGTATTTAACTGGCGACATACCAAAACCCAGACCAGGAGACCCGCAAGAGCACATTTGGAAAGGAGAGGATTCCCTACTCCGGTCACTTTTAATTCACAGTATGGAACCTCAAATTGGAAAGCCCTTACTGTATGCTGCCACAGCTCGAGATATTTGGGATGCCGTTCAGAAATTATACTCCAAAAGACAGAACGCCTCTCGACTCTACACACTGCGGAAACAAATCCACGAATGTAAACAAGGTACTATGGATGTTACATCATACTTTAACAAATTGTCTCTGATATGGCGGGAAATGGATTTGTGTCGAGAACTTGTTTGGGATTGTCCGTGTGGGGGAGTTCAATACTACAAACTTGAGGAAGTTGACCGAGTATATGATTTCTTAGCCGGCTTAAACTCCAAATTCGATGCTGTACGAAGTCGAATTTTGGGACAGAAACCAACACCAACCTTGATGGAAGTCTGTTCCGAAGTTAGGCTTGAGGAAGATAGAACGAGTGCTATGAATACTGTGGGTACCTCCATTACTGACTCAGCTGCGTTCAACGCAAAAATAACTAGTACAACTGGAGACAAGCAGAATGGGAAACCTCCTCCAGTCTGTGAACACTGTAAAAAACCATGGCACACGAAAGATCAGTGTTGGAAGCTACATGGTTGGCCTCCGAATGGTAAACGTCGACCTCCAAACAACAAACCTAATCAGGCCTTGATAAGTGACTCGGAACCATGTCGTCAAGAGAACTACCCAGCTGACAATGGTACCACTACTCTTGGGGCAATTGCACATTTAGGTATTTCTCCATCCTTGAGTTTACTCAGCGTTACTGGCCAGAAACCCTGGATTCTTGATTCAGGAGCTACGGATCATTTGACTGGAACTTCTGACGATTTCCTATCTTATCATCCATGTGCTGGTAATGAAAAGATTCGAATTGCTGACGGGACACTTGCCCCTGTTGCCAGCAAGGGTCATATTTCTCCTTTCGATGGTCTAACATTACAGAATGTCCTGCATGTTCCCAAAATCTCATATAACCTACTGTCTGTGAGTAAGATAACCAGAGATTTAAATTGTCGTGTAGCTTTCTCACCCGATGATGTTCTTTTTCAGGACTTGAGCTCAGGGAAGACGATTGGCACTGCCCAGCACAATAGGGGACTCTATTTCCTTAATAATGATACTTCCTCTAGGTAAAGCTCTAGGACTAGTTTGTTATCTTCCTATTTTTCAACTTCTAAAACCGACTGTATGTTATGGCATTTTCGTCTTGGCCATCCCAATTTCCAATATATGAAATATTTATTTCCCCATTTGTTTAATAAAGTTGCATCTCCTCTTTATCTTGCGATGTGTGTATTTGTGCAAAACAACACAGAGTCTCCTTCCCGTCTCAACCTTACAAACCCTCTCAACCTTTCACCCTTATTCACAGCGATGTTTGGGGCCCCTCGAGGATTACCACCTCGTCGGGTAAACGTTGGTTTGTTACCTTCATTGATGACCACACTCGTCTTACTTGGGTCTTCCTTTTAACAGATAAGTCTGAAGTCTCCTCCATTTTCCAACAGTTCTACACCACCATTGAAACTCAGTTTAATGCCAGAATTGCCATTCTTCGAAGTGACAATGGTCGTGAATTCCTCACTAATACCCTCCGAGCGTTCTTATCCACTAAAGGTATCGTTCACCAGAGCTCATGTGCCTATACGCCCCAACAAAATGGAGTGGCTGAAAGAAAAAACCGTCATCTTCTTGAAGTTGCCCGGTCTCTTATGCTTTCAGCCTCTCTTCCATCTTACCTGTGGGGAGATGCCGTATTGACTGCAGCTCATCTTATAAATCGGATGCCTTCTCGCGTTCTCCACTTCCAAACCCCTCTTGACTACCTAAAATTGTCTTATCCCACCACTCGCCTTATAACTGATGTTCCTCTCCGCGTGTTTGGATGTACAGCATTTGTCCACAGCTTCGGTCCAAACCAGACTAAGTTCTCCCCTCGGGCCCAGAAATGTGTCTTTGTTGGATATCCCCTCCACCAGCGTGGTTATAAATGTTTCCATCCCACTTCCTGGAAATACTTCATCTCTATGGATATCACCTTCCTAGAAGATCAACCTTTTTTTCCCGTTAGTCCTCTTCAGGGGGAGAGCAATAATGAAGAGACTAACTATCCAAATTCTCCAAATTCCCTTTATGAACCTACTCTAACAACCCACGACACTATCCTACCCACCAGACAAGTCCCATGAATAACGTACTACAGGAAGAATCTTAGAAAGGAAATGGCGGCCCCTACTGATGTGCTGGCTCCGTCCAATCATCTGAACCGACACAAGCCCAAGGTACAACTGATCCTGAAAATAATACTATTTGCGTTGAAAATATCTGTGTTGAAAACGATATTGTGGACCTGACAAAACGTTCGACAGAAGAGGGTAAAGATAATATGACAGAAAATAACCAGGTTGCTGAAAATGAGGCAGTGTCAACAACAGTTGAGGAGAATGAAAAAGGGATAGAACCCCAAAACCCTACTAGAGAAGAGCCCGACAAGACAGGAGAGGGTGATACCAATCTAGACCTGCCCATTGCATTAAGAAAGGGCACAAGATCTTGCACCAGGTATCCTATGTACAGCTTCCTCTCCTATAATAATTTGTCTTCTAAGTTCAGAGCATTTACTGTTAGTCTTGATACTGTAACCATACCGAAAAACATATATGCTGCTATGGAAATCCCTGAATGGAAGACTGCTGTTATGGAAGAAATGAGAGCTCTTGAGAAAAATCATACTTGGGAACGTGTTGCTCTTCCGAAAGGGCATAAACCAGTTGGATGTAAATGGGTATTCACAACAAAGTATAAATCTAACGAAACTCTTGACAGATATAAAGCCAGGCTTGTAGCAAAAGGATTCACTCAGACTTTTGGGGTAGACTACTCCAAGACTTTTTCTCCTGTCGCAAAGTTGAACACAATCAGAGTCCTTCTGTCAGTTGCAGTAAACAGAGATTGGCCTCTCTATCAGCTAGATGTGAAAAACGCCTTTTTGAATGGTGATCTAGAAGAAGAAGTGTATATGAGCCCCCCTCCTGGCTTTGAAGACCAATTTGATCGATGTGTGTGTAAACTTAGAAAGGCCTTGTATGGATTAAAACAGTCACCAAGAGCATGGTTTGAGAGATTCACTACCTTTGTTAAGTCCCAAGGCTTCACTAAAGGACACTCTGACCATACCTTATTTACAAAGAGGTCTATCTCAGGTAAGATTGCGGTTCTGATTGTATACGTCGATGACATCGTTTTATCTGGAGATAATACTGCTGAAATCAACAAGTTAAAACAGAAAATGGCAGACGAATTTGAAATTAAAGACCTAGGAAATCTAAAGTATTTTCTTGGGATGGAGATAGCAAGATCAAAAGAAGGTATCTCAGTTTCTCAACGCAAATACACTCTTAATTTACTGAAAGAAACAGGTATGACCGGATGCAGGCCTGCTGACACTCCGATCGAGTCTAATGCCAAATTGGGAGAGTCTATTACCAAAGTTCCTGTTAATAAAGAGAGATATCAACGTCTAGTTGGGAGACTAATCTACTTAGCACACACTAGACCAGATATCTCCTATGCTGTCAGTGTTGTGAGTCAGTTTATGCAAGCTCCCTACGAAGAACACATGGAAGCTGTAAACAGGATTCTAAGGTATTTGAAGAGCACACCAGGAAAAGGATTGATGTTTAGAAAATCCGACAGAAAATACATCGAAGCCTATACAGACTCTGACTGGGCAGGATCAGTAATTGACAGAAAATCTACATCCGGGTATTGCACCTTTGTGTGGGGTAACCTTGTAACGTGGAGAAGTAAGAAGCAAAGTGTAGTTGCTAGAAGTAGTGCTGAAGCAGAATACAGAGCTATGAGTCATGGAATATGTGAAGAAATCTGGTTGAAGAAAGTTCTATCTGATCTTCACCAAAGCAGTGAACTGCCTATGAAACTCTATTGTGACAATAAGGTTGCTATTAGCATTGCAAACAATCCAGTTCAGCATGATAGAACAAAACATGTGGAGATCGATAGGCACTTTATAAAGGAGAAACTGGAAAACGGAAGCATTTGCATTCCGTATATTCCTTCTAGTCAACAAGTTGCAGATGTTCTTACCAAAGGGTTGCTTAAGCAGAACTTTGATGCATGTGTAAGCAAGATGGGTCTAATTGACATTTACGTTCCATCTTGAGGGGGAGTGTTGAAAAAGGAAAATATTTGGGAGATATTTTAGAATTTATCTCTTTCCTTATATATGTTTTCAATATTTTTTCCTTGTTTAAGTTTCTTATCTCTATTTATTCTTCCTCTTGTAATTCTTTGATTGTATCAAACAAATAAAGAAAAAGAGAAACTTCTATCGTGGTTTTTTCTCCCTAATCTAGGGTTTTCCACGTACACCTTTGTGTTATTTTTCTTTCTCTCTTTCAATATATATATATATATATATATACACTCCAGCATAAAGATACATAATCAAATCAACTAACATTATTTGAAGAACTTGATGAAGGATTTGGTTGGCTGTGGCTAGAGGAAGAATATATATTCCTAAACTATAAGCATGATCAAAACATAATAAGGATTAGACAATGTTACAGAATCTCTCTTCTTTTATAAGAACTTTTAAGTTGGACTCCGTTTTTTCCCCCATATTATTAAATATTACACACATATTTAGCATGTCAGACATGTCCAGATGAATGGATGCTATGTTCGACAAGAAGCTCTATCTGATCAAAACATAATAAGGATTAGACATTGTTACAGAATCTCTCTTCGAACTTTTTAGGCTGGACTCTGTTTTTTCCCCCCATATTATTAAATATTACACACATATTTAACATGTCAGATGAATGGATGCTATGTTCGACACAGAAGCTCTATCTTAAACTAAGTGTCCATGCTTCCTAATTCCTTCCACAAAGTTAATAAGTAGAATGTGATCTTCATGATCTACAGTAGATTTTATATCAATGATGCTTAAATGGGTAACCACAGGTCCATGGGCCGATGAAAAGGGGTTTGCTATGTGAAAATTGACATTTTGGCTAGCTTATCTAATCCACACCTTTTTAGAATTAGAGTTCTCAAAAAACTTCAAATCAAATGATGTAGTGTCGCAGACTTGCAGGTAAATAAAATGTCCAGAAGGTCAACTTATTTCTTACATGATTCATCTACAAGCGAGCAAATGTTCTCTTTAGACAAAAGTCTTCCACTAATGACCATGGCTCTTGATCGTACAATAGACTCTGCCGATGAGTTGCTGCAATAAACAACAAAAACAAAAAGTTACGAAGCCAATTTGCTTGTATAACTGAAGTTCATAATTCTTTCATTAAAAACCTGATTATAGAGCTTAGAAGTTGGAGAAAGCTGGTCCTTGGCAAGAACTTTGTACCATGTTCAACCTCCACTAGCTTCATCAATTGGAAATATAATGAACATATGTTACAAGTTACATTATAAATTGACTAAAAAGGAAAATCAAATATATCAAAATGAAAATTTCAAAGATGGGAATGGTAAGACCAAGGAAGAATGTAAGAGAGCATGACATAACTCATGATGATGATGCATGCTTGAGTCAAAATGAATCCTGGCCATAATTCTAATAGAAACCCAATCTTGAGATCAGAAATGAAGCATCTAAAAATTATTCAAATGTCGAGATAAACATTATGAAGGTACTCAGCATTTGAGAGGCTTAGTTGTCTTGCAAGACCATTTCCACAATAGGCATGACACAAAAGCCCTTCCCACCTCCATTGATTATAACCATTCCGCTAGCAAATTCCTTTTTTAAATGTCCAATAACCCTAATATAGTAACATCAATCCCAACGTTTATTCTAATAACATTCTTAGCGATTTCTTTTTGCATTATTTTGCCAATAGCACCAATAAAGGTACATTTATATTTCTATAATGGCCAACCAAGGCCATACTGGTTTGTGTCAAATTGTCCTTACAGCTTCATTAATGCAATCTACAGTGGTCAAGAATAATGACATTTCTTGCATGATTAACCCACTAAGCAACTACCATCTTACTTCTGAATTTGAAACAGGAAGTCAGAGGCAGCTCGTTTCAGCCATGACCATTGTATTGAAATCATGTCTATTTCCTACTCATGTTACGACTCTTGTAACTGAGATCACAATAACCCATCTTTTGCAAGTTTACTGACATAGGAAAAGGCTAAAGGGATAACATAATTTATAGCATCACCATGTTCATAAACAAGAGGTCGGGGAGAAAGAGACAATAAACCTCATACAAGAGTTCCAACACACTTAAAGTTACAAGTGTATCATTTGAATTGCTGATTTCACTTTCCAGTAGGCTTAGTAAATTTGCATTGTATACTGCCGATGCCACAGAGCTAGAAACTGAAAATAGTTTCACTACCAAAGCCATGACTCGAACTCTGCCCTGAGAAATTTTAATTTCAATAAGCACAAATTACTAGCAAGTGAACTGCAAGAAAGGGGACTCTTTTAAGTAATGATGCCAAAAAGAAACAACGAATAAACATATACTCTATCATAAGAGGACATGATTGAAGGAATTTTTCTTAAAAACAATATTCAGCAAGTATTAAGTGCCGCCCAAATAAAAATAAAATATCTCAAAGTCATAGTACCCGCTACAATACCAGAGATGAACATGTTGAAGCTACAGTTTCTAGGTGGGTTGCTTCTGTTTTATTTGTTGGGAAGATGATCGCCTACAGAACAACAAATTGCACTCAATTTTGGAAAAAATATATTTATTGTAACATATAGGACAAGTTAACCGTATAAAGCAGAAAAATAACAGCTATTAGTATTGTATATTTACCATCCCCTGTGGAAATGCAGCCAATGTCTGAATTGCATCCATTGATGAGTTAGCAACTTCTTCATTACTACAACCAAAAAAAAAAAATGGATAAAATGGACAACTTCACGCTTAATTCCACAGCAAACTAACAGATGAAATGCATGGATTCAGAATCTAAGTAAACTTGGAAAAACTTAGATATTTTCTTCCCTGTTGGAGAGTTATCAAACTGAAGGTAGAACATGCAAAGAACAACGTCGTTTGCTCCAATGTTCATGGCTTTAATTAAATGTCTGTTGCCTAGGAGTTTTATCAGGTAAATGCTGCTTAACACAAGGAAGCTAAAAGAAGGGAGTTGAAGGGGTCAAGATCAAATCCTACATCCCTAGGTTCGTCAATCATAGAACTTAATTATAATAGTTTTGCAATAATAACAAATGTACAAGAGAAGTGTAAATTGCATGCACAATACAACAATTTTTATAATGATTCAGAAATGCTATTTATAGTCTCGAAACTCTTGTACATTTGTTATTATTTATCTTGAAGTAACGGTTGAAGCAGAAAAAACTATATGTTCCAATACAGCAAAAACTCAATATCATTCATAATTTAATCCACGATCATCGGTACTTTTTTTTTTTTTTACCCATTGAGAAGGCACTCGAGCAAAAGTGGATAAAGGCCGTAGTCAATAATTAGTTGTATAGCCAAAAGAGCAGTTTCATCAGACTCCTGTAAAAGGCGAGTGACCTGAAGAAATATTTAATTCTTAGTTTAAGAATACAAATGATTATAGCTTGCACAGTGATAACAAACAGATGAAGTTCAAAAAGAAAGGAAACACTAGTTAACAAGAAAGAAGGATAACTAGTTGAAGTTGAACTAAATAATGGCAACGAAACCGACCGTTTTACAAGCTAAGCTTCTAACTGTTTGAGAATCTGCCCGTAGTCCAACCTGTACAAAAGGCTGCAGGGGTAGGGGGAATAGAAACAATTAATACAACTGACCGACCAAAGGAAAACACATCCAAGGTCCTAATTTTGATTGGATGGAGTGGTCTCGTGTAGTCAAGAGAACAGGGGAATAGGAAGAAGAGAAGGGAAATGCTAAAGCACTTGAAACACAAGTACAGGGGTTTTCACTGAATTCAACTGAGCCGTAAGTATCTGATGAATGCGGAAAGAACCAAATCCTGACAAAGCCTCCACCATGGCACCCTCTACAGTATCAGAAAACTAAGCACGTCCTAAACATGAGCCAAAAGTACAAGGGAAGTGTTCGTACCATATAATGAGGTATGAGAGAAGCTCCATACTTGGTTTTGAATATCCTGTGAAGACATGCAACCAGAGTGTTCTCTAGACCAGGAATTTCTGCTTTTGTTTGTAAAGCACTGGCAGAAATGAAGAACCAAAAGAGCAATCATAATACACATAACAGCAAAAAACAATTGATCAAATAAGAGATGGTTCGATTTTCAAATCGTAAATAATACTTGATGATGGCGGGAAGGGGGAAGCGGTCGAGAAATTCCTTAACCGACGCATCAGTCCGAACACCTTCGCAAAGGGGAAATACTTGAGAAAGTCAGATTCTGGTGCATTTTCAGTAGAATATGTAGAATTGGAAGGTGAATATATGTAACAGATGATTAACCGGGATAATTTGCGAAGTTTGCAGCTGCTTCGAGTAGCTGAGTCGGATCATCCACAGAAAATTCCTCCATTTCTTCGCTCCCAGAGTTTTTGGTATGAGTGTGAAAATGGGAAAAGAAGGAGAGAATCGGAGAGTGGGAGTGTGAGAGAGTATTTTCAGTCGGTTTCAACTTTTCTTGTTTGTCACATTCTATCGAAGACGAAGAGCACCGCCTAAAGAGGTGTTTTGTAAGATAATCACGAATGAGCTTAAATTTTTTCTGGAAAATTAGATCCTAAACTTTCAGATTTATTTTGTTCTTAAATATAAAAAAATCTATAGTGAATTAAACTTTTAATTTCATTTCATCGGGTTTGCAATTTTTTTTTTTTTTTTTTTTTTATAAACAAATAAGTAAGTACGGACACATTTGTATCCAACGAACAACGTGTTGTCGTCGAAAAACAAAAGTATGATTGTTATCAAAAGGATAACCTAAAAAATACTTGACGAACTAAAATCTTGAGTTATTTTTTAAATATATATAATAAGTCATTCACGTGTCTACTAAATATAAAATTGAAAATTTAAGATTTTTAATAGGCATGGACTCAAATTTATATGAACTAAAAAAAGACTACTTTTATATTCAATATATCAATTATCATTTTAAGTCTTAACTTAGACATTTATACAAATAAATAAATAAGTTCAAAAATACTACTTTTATATTCAATATATCAATTATTATTTTAAGTCTTAGCTTAGACATTTATACAAATAAATAAATAAGTTCATTGATCTTTTAGATACATTAGATACAAAATCTAAAGTTTATGAACTAATTACTTACTAAACATCTAATTGGAAGTTTAATGACATATCAAACACTTTGAAAAATGTTTAAATAAATACCAAATAAATATCATGCCTAAAATTTGAGTGACTAAACTTATAATTTAAGTTTTTATTTTTCTAAACTATTTTTGGATCGAGAGATATTCGAAAGTTTTCAATTACAAATTATAAAGTGATTATTTACCGCTTTACAAGAAAATATAAAAATAACTCATTAAACCCTAATCAATCTAAATTATCAACCAATTAGATATTAAATAAAATATACTAATCATCTTCTAACTCTTCTCATCATTAACCCTGACTGTAAAAAAACAGAACTCTCGAATTCTAGGTGATAAAGTGAAGCTTTTTTCTCTCGGGTACTTGAGTATAGTAAACCAAAGTGTAAATAAATTTCAAATGCTCCATAGAAATTCCTTAAAAATGAAATGGAAATTGGGCCTGAAGGATCAATTGAGAAACCGAATGTTGATAAGTGGCCCATTAATGAGCCCAATTAATAAATTAGGGTTTAAGTGTGAAATACCAAACTTGTCCCTGTTTTTATCTTCCTTTCTTCTTCGTGACCATCCATCTGCACTGCCCATGATTTTCTTTCTTCAACGTTTGCTGGTAATAGCGACGACGGCGACTCTTTCCCTTCGACTGAGGTGAAGGCGACGGGACTCGGACCACTTTCCGACAAGCTCACGGTGGTCCAAAGGTGTTCCGACGAAGCCACGGTAGTGAGCAAACGCTCCTCCGGCCAAACTGCGGCAGTTTAGTCATTCTCCTCCAGCCACGAATTGGTTTCTTTTTCCTCTCCGATTGCTCTTCCGACACTACGATAACAAACATCTTGGGTATTTGTCCAACGGTCTCCTTCTTCGATATTGCAACATCTGGAGTTTCCACTGTAGTAAGCTCAAAACCATTTGACGAATCGTCTTCTTCTTTTTCTCTTTCGGTTTCTGCTCCTTTGTCTTGTTCGATTTTGCCTTTTTTCACGTCAATCATCCATGGACGCTAATGGCTTTTAAGAATCTGATTTTGCATCTTTTTCCCTTTGATTTCTTCGTCACTATTTTCGTTTTCTCCATAACTATCATCTGCTTCGTCTTCAGCCTCATATTCCTTTTGTGAAGATTTACAGAGGATATCTCATGAAGTGTTCGAAGATTTTCTGGTATAGAATCTGATGGGTATATGTAGTATGTAAGATATTTGAGTTTATTTGTTATTTGGTTGGATGGTTTGGAACGTCTGGATGATGTATAGTATTGATGAACATGGTAATGAGAGGATGAATATGGTATTAGTAATGGTGGTGAGGGTGAGGTGTTTTGGGGTTGTTTGACGAAATGCCCGGAGTTTTCAATTGGTTGCGTCTGCTTTTTCCTTCTCCATTACGTTAAGTGATATTGTTTTGTTGTTTGTTGTTTCAGGGACTTAACTAGCTTTGAGTATGAGTAACGAGGTTGATGCTTTTCAAAGTGTAGAAGGCTACAAACCTCCAGCAGAGTTTGAGGAAGAGAAAAGGGAATTTCTTACTGATATTTCTTTGTCTGACTGCGCAGAGCTCTGGCTTATTCAATGGCCTTCTAATCAAGTAAGATATTATAAACTAATCTAGAAAAATATTATAGCTACCTGCAGTTTGGGAGAAATTAAAATGAAGAACAACCCATAAATGTACTTTTTTTTCATACAAGATTGAAGTTTGTTGCAGCCATTTTAAATGCTGTTTAACTTGAGAGGGATTTATTATTTTTCTTCAATGGGTACTGTAGGCCCCAGATTTTGATGGGCAAGAATTTTCTCTTCAACTTCATCCAGATGGACATTTGGGCAGCTTTCAGAGTTCATCTGGTAACTATCATTTTGTTGGTGATTTACATTTTTTTGTAAAGAAACATTGATGTTTGAAAATCACTAAATGATATATAGTCCATGGAGTTACAACAAGCTATCCTAATTGTTTAGAAGTGAAGTGTACGACTTTTTTTTTTTTGATAAGAAACAACCATGTATATTCCAATGGAAAACAAAAGAACAACCTAAGGGCAAGGGGTTGAGAAGACCCTTTCCCAGAGAGTTAGTGAAGCAGAAAGATTAGAACTTTTACGCCAAGAAATATCATTACAAAAGGATTAATACTCTTTGATTTCTTTCCTACCATAGCACCCAAAAGAAAGCACAAGATAGATGCAGCCACAAAAAAGCCTCTGTATTCTTCAACAGGGGACTCAAGGGAATGGAGTTGAGGTGTGTAGTAACTTCTTTAGGAAAATCCAAAACTATCCAAAAGCATCGCAAAGTTTACTCCAAAATTTCCAGGTAAAAGAACAATGGAGGAACAGATGATTTTGTGATTCATCATCAGTTCTGCACATAGAACACCATCCCAGAGATATGGCCGTATTAAACATGCTTTTTTGAAGAACATCATTGGTGTTAATGGCCTTGTGAGCCAATTCCCATTTCTTGGGGTTCTTGTCTTTCCATATCCTCTAGCCAAAGATGTCTCCAAAATGTTGTTTCTATCACCCATATTGACTAAGAGAGGTTTTGTAGAAAAGTGTCCATCAGGATTGAGAGGCCATTTCCAAGCATCTATCAGTTGTGAGAGGGTGATCGGGGCTAAGACCATGTTGAGGTCTCAAAAGTTGTTATTGGCATTCTCATCTTCACCCAAGATTGAGGTCTCAAAAGTTGATTGGCATTCCAAGTCTCTTTCACAGTGGCTGTTTTCCAGTGGGGTGATCTGTTAGAAGTGGGTATCTCAAGGACAAGGGTTCCCTGGTTACCCATGGGCCTGTTCAGAAAAGGGTGGAGGCCCCATTACTAGTTTGGTGTTGAACTCTTCTGGTGATGAGTTCTTGCTGCTTGACGATATTTTTCCCTGGCCCTTTTGTTATGCTAATGAAGTCCAATTTAGGTGAGATGCTGAACCATATTTTATCTTCAATAAGTTCCTCCATAAAGCATCCTTTTTGTGCTTATATCTCTAAACGCACTTAGCAAGAAGAGCTTGGTTTTTATCTCTCATTGGATACACCTAAGGCCTCTTTGATCCTTTCTTTTTATATATAGAAACAGTTTCATTGATTAAATGAAATATCCAAGGATATCCAAAGATACAAAAGGGTCCATTTTATAGGGAATACAGAATATGTTTCCAATTTGAAGTGAGGAAAGAAAAACTATAGCTATTTAAAGCTGATATATCTTTACACAAAAAAAAAATGCATTAAAAATGGTGGAATTAATGATGTCTTGCGTAGTCTTGCTTTTTTCCTGGGAGATTCTTGCATTTCTTTCATCCCAAATCTTCCACAAAATTGCACTAATAATGCATATTCATAAACGCTCTTTAGTGTCTTTGAATGGTAGATCGATGAACGATAATCTGAGCCTATTCTGTGTGCCATAAGGTAGAGCAACAGACCGATATTGTAAAAATCTCCGATCATATGCCATTTGTAAGGAGACACTTGAAGAATAAGTGATGGACACTTCCCATTTTTGTTTTGCAAGCACCAAGGAGGTAAATAGAGCCATGGGGAACGATTCTGCGATCTGCCCGTAGTATTAAGACAAGAGTTTATCATTTCTGATTGAAGGAATTTAACTCTTTTCGGGCAAGGGCAACTCCAAATCTTCTTGTACAAAATGTTGGTAGTAGAGTACCCAAAAGTTGAGAAGAGGGTGTATAAAGATTTTGTAGTGAAACCCTTAGTATCCAGCTCCCAAGTCCAAATGTCTTTTCTGTCATTTAGATCAATATTAGGTATATCATGAGAGAAAACAGCCCACTCCAAAATCTCTTCATCTTTGAAATTTCTTCTGAAGATTAAGGACCAAGTGCTAAGATCAGAATTCCAAACCTCAGACTCTGATGCTTCTTTGTGCCAGACAGGAGATAAAGATTGGGAAATTTCTGTTTAAGAGTGTATTCACCAATCCATAAATGATACCAAAATGATGTAGAAGAACCATTACCAATGACACATTGTATATTGCTGTAAACAAGGTCTCTCTGTTTCAAAATGAAACTCCATGGACTTTTACTGGATATGTGTTGATTTTCTGAGGCTTTTAAATCAAAGTGGTGGGAAGCATATGTAGCTTTGATCAATATTCTCCTAAGGGTCTCCTTATCGAGGTGAAAACACCTTATCCATTTAGCAAGGAGAGCCTTATTTTCCAATTTAATATCGGTGATCCCCAGCCCTCCATCAATCAATGGACTCTTGAGTTTATCGCATTTCGTAAGGTGGGACAACTTACTGGCCCTGTATCCAAACCATAAGAAATTTCTGAAGCTTTTTTCAATATCCTTTGCAACTTTAGAAGGCACATGGTATAGTGATAAAAAGTAGATAGGTAAATTGGATAAGGTTGCGTTCATGAGAGTCAATCTATCACCTTTGGAGAGATAATTGTGTTGCCACGAGTGAAGGCCGAGGCCTCTTTGATCAATAGGATGAAGAGTTTTAGACCAATTAACAAGATGCTGTCCTTTGTCATTTTGCCCACCGTAGGAAATTTGTATTCCTGAATAATCTTTCAATCTATTTGCTAATCTTAATAGACAAGAGAAAAATCAATAGATGTTCGGAGATTTGAAAGTGTAGCTTGTATGAGAGTTGAGCCTTCTCCTTTAGATGAAAAGGTGGATCCCCATGTCAATAATCTTCTCTCAGTTTTTTCAAAGATTGGCCTGTGTCCAAAAAGAGATGGCTTTTGGCAAACCATGTAATGGGAGACCGAAGTAAGAATTGGGCCAATCACCCCATTTCCATCCATATTTCAAAACCAATTCCTCAATGATGTCCAGCTCGACATTGATACCATAATTTCATACTTTTGGAGGTTGATATTTATGCCACGATGCCTTAGCAAAAGCTTCAATCTCATTAAGAAGGTAAGTGAAATGTAGCTTGTCATCAAAATCAGGGAAAAGATTATCAGTGATATACTATGAGGAAAATCTTCTTGACATCCATTTTTCTTGACTCTTTGAATTTATCTACTATCAGTATTTTTCAAATAACAGTTGGTGCATGATTATGCTTGAATTATTTTTGTGTGAATGTGAATTACATCTATTTTATTCATTTTCTTTGTACAATAATTTCAATCTACTTTGTTTTCATGAAAAGGAAAATCATATGATGTGGTCAGCTGTGTGACTAAAGAACCTGAGGCTTCTGTTTTTCTACCATCTTCATCAGACACCAGATTAGGTAAAAGCCCCGCTTTCTGTAAGAGTTAATATCTATGTATTTCGACTTTTTTTATCCAGAAATGTAAAAACTTCATTTTGAATCTGTTTTACTTCACATGTTAGTATCATCAGTCTCTTCATTGCAGTTACATTCTCTCTCTCTCTCTCCTTTTTGTCGTACCTGGCTGGTACTTAATGTGCACCAGTTCTGCTCTCCATTCGAGCTTTGTTTTCAAAGTTCCTATATTCTAGATTAGGAGATGGTAGTCTACTAGTTTAGTTTCACTTTCAATACTAATGACGTTATGCCTAGACTTATAGTTTCTCCATCCCCAGTGATTCTGCTTCTGTCTGTTCTCAGATGCGAGTATTCGTCTATTAGTGTGGTCTAGAACTTTTAATCTACTCCTTCCATAGTCAACAGCTGTCGTTTATTTGCTTGTTCTTCAATTACAAGTCTTAACACTTTATCTTTTTAGTTCTGAGTAGTCTTAACATCTTACATTTTTAATTCTGAGTAGTCTTAACATTTTATTAGTGAGCTGTAAAATGCTAATACTACAGTAAGCTTTCTTGTATAAATGCGTTGGAATACAAACAAACAATATTGGTGCTTCATGCATCTCAATTCAAGTCCAAAGCCTTCTTGATGTTTGTTCACACCACATCATAATCCACCACTAACTTAAATATCAACTCATCTTCCCCTGATAAAATGTTCTATTTTCTTTTTATATGTTCTTTTACCCTTGAAGTTGGAAAGATTTCCCGGCGGATATCTCTTGTGCATTACCCGGAACCTGAAGAACTCGAAAAGACCACTCCTATTAAATCGTTGTATCAGAAATCTTCTGGGATTTCATTGACCACTTCTCGTCAAACGACAACATCTAGAGGCCCACACTCGAGCAGTAGAAGAACAAGCTCTACACGAAGTAGCAAACCTAGAAGTTCAGTATCTGAATACGAGGAACCATCAAAGCCTTCAAGTGTTAAACAGGAACCAGAACCTACCGAGTCCAGAGATCATCTGAAAAAGGATTCATCCAGAAGAAAACGCACACAAGAACCAAGTAGATCAATCGTCCACTCGACCCAAGATTCAGGACATGGTAATAGTGCAGTAACTTTTTCAGGGTCCAGCGAGCGATCCAGTGAAGGTAAATCAAAAAGGCAAAAGAAATGAACGAGGATTTTGCAAACTTGAAAACGCACACAAGAACCAAGTAGATCAATCGTCCACTCGACCCAAGATTCAGGACATGGTAATAGTGCAATAACTTTTTCAGGGTCCGGCGAGCGATCCAGTGAAGGTAAATCAAAAAGGCAAAAGAAATGAACGAGGATTTTGCAAACTTGAAGTATTCGTTAAGTTTTTGACAGATTACTAAAGTTAGTCTATCTCTTATTTTCCATTTTCCTTTGCCATGGAGCCCATGGGAAGTTCTTTCTCAGATCAGATATACTATCAGTTATATTGAGTACTTAATCAATTAATGTTAATTTTGATTTAACAGTAAATGTCTATTAATTCTCTTGAGTTGTAAATTAGTAGTAGTTCAACATGTTAATGAAGTTTCAAATTTCTAACTTATTGGTCGAGAATATACATTAACTAGTTGAGTTATGCTTAAGACTTGTGAGTTGTAAATTAATAGTTTGCATGGGTTTATTTGAAAGTAGCGGGAATTTTGTGATAGATTTGATTTGACTCTCATCAACATTTGATAAAATGAACACAAATTGGATTATTTTGATGTTTGATCCTCTTGTTCATCAAATACTGCCTAAAGTCTGCCTGTTAGATATTTAATTCTTACAGTTTTACATTTTAAGGGTCTTTTAAATTACTATTTTATTTTACTTTCATGTTTTTAAAGATAAAATTTATCTTTATTAGATAAATTATACAATGCGTTTGAAGTTTAGTAGTATGGTTAACTTGTGCCTTTTAAAACTCTTAAAAATTAGTACTTTACCCTTAATTCATTAATCAATTGTTTCAACACGAACTATTTTATTATTACAATGAAGGTGGTTTACTACTAATAAAGAATTATTTTCTCTACCATATTCTCTTGGGAAGAATTTTACAAGATGAAAATTTAAGGTGTGCTTAAAGTATATCCATAAACTTCTAAAAGTCTCACTTTTATTAAATTTTTTTAAAAAGTAAAGCATTTCAAACGAAATATCATGACGTTTCTAATGCATTTCTACTATTATTACAACCAATTTCATAGCTAGATAAAGAGAGCCTAATTGTTATCTATAATACTTTCTACCCTCAAATTTAATCCACAAAATTCATAAAGGAAGAGGGGTAGCAACAATGAAGATCATGAGAAGCTATACAAATAAAGTGAATGGAACTCAAAGCTATAGCTGTGTATGAAGATATGTTTGCTTATTCTCTTTCCAAAGTTGCTTAAAGAAATTGGACTTGAATAAAATTATACTTTAAAAAGTGGAAATGGTAAAATTTATCATTTATGATTTTAAGGTGTAGATAGCATGAATGTTTTCACAACATAACGTATCAATGTATTTGGTATATATTTACAATAGTACTTTTGTTTTAGTTCAACAATATGCATGGATAATTTTTACTTCTATATCAATCTGTATAAATATCTAGTGACTTCTCAATGTAGCTTAAAATAAGTGGACCACATTAATATTTTTGAACCATTGAAAATAAGTTGAATCAAAAGGTCACTAGAGCTCCTATTCAAAAAATAGTAATAATTATTTAATAAATTTTTTGATCAATAACTTTGAATCTCTGAATGGGAGATTTGTTAAAATACACCAACTAAGTTTAGACAATTGAAAGCACAAACACTAAAATGAAATGAAATTCAAAGTACAATTTCAAAAATGATTTATTTAAAAAAAATTAAAGAAAAAAAATCAATTTATATTCTCAAACTTTTGAAACTGTATTACTTCTGTTTTAGTTTACTGTTTTTAAAATTTATGTTTTTTTCCTCCCAATTTCTCTATTATGATTTTCGCCAATCTTAAAAAACACTTGAGTTCCTTGTCAAATTCTAAAATCAAGAACAATTTTTTTTTTTTTAAAGCTTTCAAAATCTGGCTTCATTCTTCAAAAAAAACAAAAGTAGATACTAGATAACAAAGCATAAAAATTTATGGGTGAAAGTAGTATTTATGCAACTTAATTTTCAAAAACCAAAAGTAAAGAATAAAAAACGATGTCCTGTTTAATAACCATTTCGTTTTTGTTTTTTATTTTTGAAAATCAAGCATATTTCCTCTGCACTTCTTATAATAATTTGCATATTTCTTGAGATTTTAAAAACTATTTTTTTTAGTTTTCAAAATTTTGCCATTGATAAAAACTAGACAACAAATGAAGAAATTTGAAGGTAGAAATAGTACATAGGTTTAATTTTTAAAAACAAAAACTAAAAACGAAATGGTTACACATGGCCGAAATAATTATCAAACGGGCCTTGCAAACTCAAACTCAATAATTGTCTTAAGTATATTAAGATAAACTAACATCAATTTTCACCCATCAAAATGAATATAACTCAACCAACATCAAACGTGTATTAAAAAACTTTAGTTAGATGATTTTTCCACACCACATGCTCTTAAAAAAATCAATTCCCACCACCTATACACTGAGAGAGAGAGAGAAAAATATATATATACATGCTAAAATCAAGCAATGATGAAAATAAAATCAAACTATGAAAAGTAACAAAAGAAGATTAACTGAATTTGGGTAGGAAAAATTTTCAAAGTCATTTATTGTGGAAAGGAGAAAAAAGAAAGTGAAGAAAGAGGATATTATTTTTTGATTGAAATGGAAAGGACATGGTGTCCTTATCAAAATGGACATGTAACCATTTGGATGGTACAGACACAAGTAAATTACATAAGTATTATTTAGGGTTAGGAGAAAAGAAAAGAGATTCACAAAGACAAGTGGAAAAAGGAGGTCCGCCAAGTTTAAGTATAGTAGCCTTTTTGTGAAGGTCTAAAAGCCTATCAACACAACAACAGGTGAACCTAAACCAATATCCATGCGACTCAACCCAACTTCTCAAATTATTATTATTATTATTATTATTATTATTATTATTATTATTATTATCTACTTTTCTTCTTACCTAATTCAACTGCCCAATTTAATGGTCTCTCTATTATTGTACTTTTATAATTCAAAACCCAAAGTACATACACATTTGCAATAATATTAACAAGGTTATGTGTGAACCCAACAAGGAAACATGGATCATTTTTTCATCTCCTTTCAATTTTAAGAGTGTTTTAGTCCACGATTTTATAAGTTGATGTTAAATAACTTAGCTTCATTTACTTCAACAATAATTGTTATTAAAGTTTACATGTTTATCGAAAACCTTTATCTTTCCATCTTTCTCTCTCCCTCTAATGTTTCTTAACTCTAACAACACAAACACATATTATAAGTTTATTAATCTTAGAGTTGTTAAGTATGTAAATATTATATAGAAAAGAGGCTTGTTAAACTTTGTGTTTTGATTGATTTAGTCTAAATTTGTCAAGTTTAGGTTACATTTTAATTTGTTAAATGTGGGTTTATTAAATGTGTATTTAATTGGTTGGTAAATTTTAAAGTTAGCACTCGTTGGCCTAAGCAACTCAACTGTTTTAAAGTATCTACCCTCGTCTTAAAGGGTCAAAATCCAAGTTCAATTTGATCTTCACTCCAAATGTTGCGTCGAACTATTAAAAAAAATCTATGAAATTTGTAGGTTTATGAAACTTTTCAAACATATTTCATCAATGAAACAAGCATAGTTCAATTGAGATATTGCATGTATGTCAGTGACTAAAAGATTTGTCATTCTCATCCACCATTCCTATTGTACTAAAAAAAAACATTTTCCTCCTCAAAATGTAATGTTTACACATAATTAGTATACAAATAGTCTTCCAAACACCCTTGTCACATGTGGAGGCAAATGCTTATATGACAATATTATATATGCAATATTGCTAATTTATTACAATGAGGGATGGAAAATTCATAGTACAAGACAAATTCATATAAAGGGTTAATTATAGCTTAATTTACAAGTTTATATGTTGTTGGATAAAAATATGTATAGAGGATTAAATATACTCTTCAACAATTTTAATGAAATCCATGTCATATGTAAATATCAAAATACCAGATCTGCTCCATAATTTTTTTTTTTTTTGAAAAAACAACTTTTCTCTCTCCAAAAAAGGAAAAAAAAAAAGAGGGGGGGAGGGGGGGACAAAATACTTTAACACATCACTTTAAAAGCTTTTAAAGTTCAAACTATAACCCTATAAAAAAATTTAAAAAATACCGTTTGTTCCTTTAATTTGGAGTATGTTGTCTTAGTTGATGTATTTTTCAAATATTCAATTTTAGTCTATATATTTTTAATAAATCTTCAATTTAGTCCCTCAAAGTTATTATTATTATCATCAAAATTGGTTAAAAAACGACAATAATTTTCATGTAATTAAATAAAATATGTAAATATATTTCTAAAATTTATATTAAAAATGCTAATAGATAATAAAAGATTTTGAAAAAAAAAATTAACAAGAAAAAACACTAACAATCAAATTTAAAATTTATTGAAAATATATGGACTAAATTAAACCAGTCTTAAAATATATGGTTTTTTTAATATTAAAAAAACAAAAGCAACATAATTTAGAACCTTTTGTTATTTTCCTACGTATTCATTTATAGTCATCCCTTATTTTCAAAGGTTGAATTAAAATAAAAAATAAAAAATAGTTAGATTCGATTGCTCACTTGCTTGTTTTTTCCCAATTTTTCTATTATGATTTTCACTAATTTTAAAGAAACACTTGAGTTTCTAAGATCTAATTTTTACCTCATTTTTTAAAACGTAAGTAAAAACAAAATAACAAAACATAGACATTTATGCGTAGAAGTAGTTGTCAAACTAATAATTGTATTAAGAACATTGAAATAAACTAACTTCAATTACCACAAATCAAAATTAACATAGTTGAACTGACATAAAATATATACTATCAACTTTGAGGTTAGATGTTCAATTCTTCGACTCTACATGCTCTAAAAAATATCAATTCTCACTATACTTATACACTAGAGTGGAAAAGAAATACACATCCCAAAATCAAACAATGATGAAAATACAAAATCAAACTATTAAAAGTAATAAAAGTCAGAGAGTGAGGAGTCAAGTATTAACACAAACACACATTGGAGCTAATCTTGTAATTTTCACTTGGTGATGATGCAAGCAAAAGGTCATAAAACTTATATTTTATAAAAGCGGGTCTCATTACATTTGTAAAATCTCTCATTGAACTAAGGTTATGTTTATCCCAATTGAGACACAATCCATCAATGGTAAATAAAATTGGACCCCAATTGATTACATTTGTTATTGTTTACCTATATTCCATAATTATAATAGTCTGAGATAAAAGAACGCAATCTAATTGAGAAGTGAAAGGTGTTCAATCTAATTGGATTTGAAAATTATGTAAGGTTCACTACATTTACCATCATCGTTGTTGTTGTAGATATTGTTACTAAAACCGTATGAAAATTATGGATTTGTTATATTTATTGTTACCTTTACATTTACCGCTACTGTTAGAGTCAAGCATTAACAGTAACGGTAACAGTAACAGTAAATTGCGACAAATATGTGATTTTAAGTAAACGCGATCAAAAGCAATTCAATTACATTTGTGATTTAGACTTATAAATTACGATTGATCCGTCAATGAAATTTTTTCATTGCGATTCGATAAACCTGACTTAAATGATTATGATATACACCTTCTCAATTTTAATTTATTTTTTTTTTTAAGGGTAAAAAACACCCATAAATGATGGAAACAAAAAGTAATATCCATGGAGAACATACAAAGATCGCATATTTATTACTGAAAAAGAAAACAAAAGGAAAATGGGGGAAAAAAAAGTGAAAACTGAGAAACTTTGGCAGAAGGAGCAGGAAGGTAACTTCTGAAGATAGAGAACAATTGAAGAAGTGGGTGAAGATTTTAATAAATGATGAAGAAGAAGACAGAAAACTAGACAGCTACATTTCTAATCTCAGAAAAGCTTTCTGCTTCCTGTAAATATGGATTTCTCCTTACAAACCCAAATCAAGTTATTTCACTCATAATTATTAATTCACTTTTTTTTAAAAAAAAAAAAATTATTATTATTATTATTGTTATTAAAACTACCCCCCACAAATACACATAGCACCATGAACAGTCGCCATCAAATTTTGATTCTCACAACAACTTGGATTTTTCAGTACTTCATAAACAAAAACAAACAAACATTGGCTTGATAATCTAGATTCAACATCATTATTGTGCAACTTTTACGATTCATCTTCTAAACAAATCTCTACTCATCTTTGGTTTATTCATAAATGTTTGTTTTTCTTTGTTGGGTTTGTCTTACGACATCGACAAACAAAGAATATAAAAATACGTAAAACGATAGAGAATCGACACGTGGTTTACTAAATGTGTTACTACGTCCACGGGATAAAAGAAAAACAATTTTATTAGTGAAAATATTACATAATAGTGACATTTCTAGGGTTAAAAAGTTAATATAGTGCACTCCTATAATAGTGACATTTCTAGGGTTAGAGAGTTAATATAGTGCACTCCTATAAACACTAGGATCATAATTATGCTAAACACAAATTTTACTTAAGTTTTGAGGGTGTTGCCCTCACCAGGTTGTGAACTAATTAAGTAACTCCGCTAGTATTTTAATTATTCATAATTGACCACTATAATTTGTTCGGATTTATTTTGAACCGTTAACAGTTAGCCCAACCTTTGAATATAAATAGAAAATTTAGAGACTAAATTTATAATTTAAGAATAAAAAAATGAGATTAGATTATGTTTGCCAAAAATTTAAAATATAATACTTTATCTACCATCATATCAATCTAATCTTGTGGGTAAGTAAGAGTCACTTAATTTCCAAATGCTTTGACTCATGTCTTTGATGGGAATGCCTACCTAAGCATAAACTAGAGACTCTATATTCTGTTTATAAAAGATCTCATGTTCTCCTTTACTCATAAAGAACAGAAACAATAGATATCTATGGGAAACGAAAATATACCACCTCCATTATTAAACTCTACCACATATTGTGAGAGAAATTATTGAAAGTGACCAAAACTTGAGATAGGTTGCTTTCAAATAAAAACTTTCAAATGTTGAACTTTTTTTTTTTTTATAAGAAACATAAATTTTAAAGATAGAAACTTAAGAACAAGATGATAGAGTTCAATTAATCAAATCATTGAAAGAACTAAATCACCAATGAGTTGGTTTATTAATTAAAAAGGACCATAAATATATATAATTTAAAAAATTTGAGTATGTTCATCAATCACTAAAGATTTAATATTCTCTGTAAACCAATTCAAAATTTGCAAATTTATAAGAAAAAATCATTTAGAAAACTATTGAACAATTGTGTGTGTATATATATGAGGATGAAAAGAAGACTTAAATTAAAATCACATAAATGATTGAAGAAAAACATAGTCCATTTAAAATCCATCCAAACTAAAACTCCAAAGAAAATATTAAACAATTAAGATAGAACATTCATATTATCTAAGGGAGGTTTTTGGAAACTAAAAAGTCAACAAACAGCTAACCCAATTCTGATGATCTGATCAGAAAATTAGTAGGACCACATGCAGTCAAGTTCAGTGGAGTTCATGGATCTGGGTTCGTCGGATACACCCCAATTTCCGCCGGAGTTGCAGGCGGCGACATCGTTGCCGTGGTGGAGCGGTGGCGCTGGGGGAGAAGAAAGGTTGACCGGAGAGTAGAAGAATGGAAGTTGGAGATTCTCCTGCAGACTCCGGAGACTTGGGAACGCCGACAGGCCGATGTTTCGGTGGAAGCGGGGAGATGGGTCGGCAGTGACGGTGGCCAGGAGAGGCGGCGGAGTGGCAAAATCGTAACTTGGGATGTTAAAGCTACCGCCAGCGGTGGTGGTGGAGAAACAGGACACGTGCTCTCTTGCCGTTGGGCTGTTGTACGAGCAGCTGTCACGGTCGGTCATGTTACCAGACGCCGCCGTGCCAGTCGCCGGAGCGGAGTACAGTGATGAGTCGAGCAGCGGCGGGAGAGACACCGACGACGGGGAACTTGGTTCTGGGTATACGTTTATTGAACCGGGTATAAACCGGGCTTTCTTTGAACCTCCGCCGTTGCTGGAGGTGGCTCCGCCGCCTCCTCCGCCACCGCAGCCGGAGCCACTCTTTTGAAAAACCCTTGAAATCACCCACTCATCCTGAATTACATCCATACATAAAAATCATCTCCCAAAAACCAAATATATGGTCAAAATTTTCAGACGTCTTTTTTCTAATAATCTAACCAATAAAAGTAAGATTTTCTTTTTTGGAGTTGGGAATCAAAACTCTAACGTCAACGTTGACAATAACCTTTATTTCAGTTAAACTAAACACATAAGAACTTTTATTTAACATAACAAAAAGGAATATTGATAATTAGATTACTTATAATCTAAGCCTAAAATATATTTACTCCAGTTTAGAGCCTAAAAGGGGACTCTAGAAGTTTCGACAAGACCATATGTTTTTAGAAGTAATTTTGATGCCTTTTTGTCATATTAAAAAACTAATAGAAAAACATGTTTCAGAATATTTCAAAATCAATTTTAATAACACTGAAAATAACATTTTGAAATTTGAAGTGCAAAATCAAACCTTCAAATCAATTGATTTTACCTATTTTGAAGTCTCTTAAGAAATAGACCGATGAAAACAACCCACAAGTAATAATCACTTAATACCTAATTAGTTCACTTTCAAAAAATGATAAAAATCCACTGAACCATTCTCCAATAACCAATCATTTACATCAAAAATTTATTAAAAAGAAAATACATAACAGCATCTCTTTTCCTTTGATCATAATCACCCAAAACAAAGAAGAAAAACAAAAAGAAAAAAAAAAAAAAAAAAAAAAAACCAAAATATCTGGAATCTCATATTAAAACAACACAATTTGATAGTTCTTTTTCTCTTTTTATATATATTATTATTATAACTCTTTTCACAAGGTTGAAATAAAATTTGACCCACTTTATAAGAATATAAGTATTACCTTTTACTTATCTCACCACGAAATGAAATTATGAGATTGACCTCATTTTGTATGCATGCTAATACATGACTCTTGATCTCGTTACTCTTTTTTCCTTTTTTTTTTAATTTTCTTTTCCTCCTTTTATGATTCAATAATGCAATTTTNNNNAAAAAAAAAAAAAAAAAAAGAAACCCTAACTTCCTGAAGAAAAACAAAAATTTAGGCATTTAATGTAGGAATGCATGATAACAAATAACACATGAAATCCTACCGTACCCCTTTAATTTAAACAGAAGAGGGTAAAAACCATAGAACCATTAAACAAAATTAAAGTAGGAATAATAGAAATGTTAGGGTTTCCGATGTGATAATGATATTAAACATAAAGTAAAGAAAGTACCTTTGAGTTTGTAGAAAGGTAATGATAAGCAAATTTGCCTTCAAGGCGATATTCATGCATAACCCAGTTGCTTTTTTCCCCTTTTGGTGCTCTTCCTCTATAGAACACCAATGTCTTCTTCATTCCCACCAATGAACATGTTTTCACACTATATATTTCCCTGTCTTTCCCCGTCGCCTTCCAGTACCCGGCCTCCGTCGCTCGGTTCGTTCGCAGACCGGTCGGGTACTTTCGATCTCTAAGGCTAAAGAAATACCACTCCTTCTCTCCCATCTTCGCCTTTTCTGTGTCACCGTATTAAGCATTATTAAACTCAAAAGCTTTGCTTTAAACTAAAATTAAGCCACAGTTAAAATTAAGAGAGAGTAAAATTTGATGGGTTTGTATTAAATCCAAACACCTAGAGTTAAAATATTGAGCTGATTTGAGTTTATTAAAATGTAAAACTAAGGGCATTCTGCTAGTGTTTTAAAATTGTACTAATAATTCAAAAATGATAAAATTAGTGATGTGAAGTCTTTTAAAACTACAACTAATTGTTTCTTTTAAGTACTACATTAGATGGTGATAGAAATCTCAAGAAACATTAATACATTAAAATAAATTTAATATTGGATTTGACAAATTTAACCTACTAATTCAAATCATTAGAAAGGTAGTTTAAAAAGTGATTTTAGAGAAATTACCGGGAAGCTCCCAAGGCTCGCATTTGTTGAGATCAACTTCAGCAATGGCTCTACCACTGAAATTAGTGTCAAGAACTTTCTTGAGAAGGTAGTAAGTGATGAGTTCCTCGTCGGTGGGGTGGAAGCGGAAGCCAGGGGGAAGGTGGTGGTTGTGGTTGTCGGCGGCATCATAGTGAGAAAAGGAAGAAACATCCATTTTAGAAGATGAAAGAAAAGGGAGGAAATTGGAAGAGAAGAAAGAAATTGAAGGGAAACCCAGAAGAGAAGAGTGAAAACCCAGATGGAAAAATGGATTTATTTGAAGAAGAAAAAGAAAAGAAAAGAAAAATAGGGATGTTGAGTTTCTGTGTGTAGAGATAGAGAGAGAAAAGTGTATGAATATGTAATGCGTCAGGGAAAAGGAGTGGGGTTGTGATTTCAGAATGCGTGCGTGCGTGAGGAGAAGTGTGCAGGTATTCCTATGTCAGTGAACAAAATCAAATGAAGCAAACGACTTTTCTTTTTTTTTTTTCCCACCATTTTGATTACTTATAAAATTTCCTATTTGGTTCTTCATTTTTTCATCCTTATGATTCTGTGTTTATGGCGATCATCCATCGGTTTCTTGTTTTTTTGTTATACTATATCCACTTCTTGTATTTTTAATTTCATTTCATTTTGGTTATTCTCTTATTAAAATTGGTTGAATAATAAAAACAATATTAATAAACAACAGTTACAAATATAGCAATCAAATCTAAAATATTAATCGATATAGCCCAACGGAAACGAATTTGCGAATATCACACAAATTTTAATTTAGTTTTTGAACATCATCAATAATAGGAGCCTTTTTACGATAGAATCTATGACTAATTGGTTTTGTTATATTTACAATTATTCAAAGCGTTACTCATTGCAATTACTTTAATAATAATTTTTGTGTGAGCAAGGATGTTATGTGGCTATATCGCCACCAATTATAAATAGAAAGGCTAGATATTTTTTTAAAAGAAAAACCCATAAGATTGACTATTTAGATTAATTGTAAGATTTACGAAAATATAAAGATAAAAATAGAATAAAATCTAAGGTGGAAAGGCCCAAGTAAGTTTTATTTGACCTTTTCAATTTATTAAAAAAATTTCCAAATTAAAAAATATATATATAAGTACAATTTAAAATTACGTTGGTTCAATTGATTTGAATGTAGGTTTGGGTCACAATTTTAATTACCCTTACGTTTCTTCATAATTTTTTCTACTATATCTTTATTACTACTCCTAACATTTAAGGTTCGAATTCTTGACAAATATGTACTAAACAAACAAAAAAATTAAAAAAACTTAACTTGAATTTTAGAATCGTTCTTATAAAAATAGATTTAACAAAAAGATTATGAATAAAAGAAGGTACTATTCACAAGCTTAATTTTAAAAAATTAAATGCCATCTAAACTTTAAATTTATGTCTAGTCTTACACTTTGAAGCTTTAAGTTTGTTGTGAAACATGAATGCCATATAACTTATACGGAATATATTGTTATAACTGGAGAAGGAATTGAATAGAACATGATCACCAAATTAAGATTATATTAGTCTAATAATTTCTTTAAATGTTTATTTATTTATTTTATTTTGTAAAGGAAAAAAAGAGAGAGAGAGAGAAGGTTTGTTGGGTTTCCTGTATTATCTTTTGTTAGAGAGAGAGAGAGAGAGAGAAGAGGTTGATTTTCAGCATTGTATCAATAAAGCTGTTTTCAAATCTCTTCCTGTCAGCACAGTGAAAGCATTTAATAAATTATGTAAAAAAGATTGAAAACTTTATTTTATTTTTATTTATCTCTCTCGTATTCTCTCTTTTTGTTTGCTTCTTCTTTTGTTGAACCAAGATTTTAAGAATATAGATGGGAGGGGAAGGAAGGGTATGTACAATATTATTGGCCACACCCTTTTAAGGATTCCTTTGCAAATTAATAATTTCCATTCTTCTTTTGTTTTATTTTATTTTATTTTTTCTTTTCTTTTTGGTTTAATGTTTTTACACAAATACAGCTTCATTTTCTTTAATTGAAAAATGGCAATCATATATAACAATAACATTACAAAATAGCTTTCGACATTATCATCATTGTATTGCCTGACCACTCTACAACTTTCCCTTTTTCTCTATCCTCTCTCTTAATCACCAAAATGCCACGTGTGTTTTTTGGGAGCTCCTTTAATATATATATATATATATATATATATATTAAAATATTATTTTGATTTATGTACTTGGAGTGGTCGATCGTGAGTTGTCTTCGATGAAAGAATGAGTGGTTCTTCTTATGTGGATCATGGGTATCCGATGGCCAATGAAAATTTAGTATAGTAGTTGAGTTGCATGCATTGTGCATTATTGTTGGACACATGCTAGTCATCCTTAGTGACTCTTTCTTTTCTTTTTCTTTTTTTTCAGCTAAAATGAAAGTTAAATTACAAATTAAGTATTCGAAGTTTTAGTTTTGTTTTTATTGAACATTGTGAACTAATAAATATCTAGTGTGTCTCTAAACTTTTATTTGTACGTTTAATGGATTTATGGACATAAAAAATGTCAAATAGGGTCCTAAAACATTCAATTTTAGTTCAACAATTTATGTGAATTTTTTAATCTGTATCTAATAGGTCATTGACCTATTTTTTAAAAGTCACAAGCCCAATTGAAAACCTTTTAGTTACTTCTTCGACACAAGATTTAAGAAATATATATTTATAAACTTAAAAGTGTAAGAACCAAAGTTGTAAGTTAACCTAATTGTAAATGTCAAATTTAGTCTATGTACTTTTAATAAATTTTAAATATATTTTTTCTATGTTAATTTTTATTGAAATTTATTAAATAATATTAATGAATATAATTTTTAAGTAAGGAAATACACTTTGTGAATATATTTTTAATATTTATCGAGAACAAAAACTAAAAGAGACTAAATTCTTTTTATAAAAAGCCTACGGCAAATTAATAATGATGACTATTTTAAAATTCTATTAAAATTATATGAACTAAATTAAGTACACGAACTAAAATCAAATGAATCATCCTTACATACAAAGAGTAATGTGGTATTTTAACCAAAAGTTTTGTGTCCCAAAAATATCCATGTGTAGTTTCTAAACTAGGAGGTAACATTTGAGCTTATCTTTGTAATTACCATATTTAGTTCGTGTATATATATATATAAACTCTATCACAATATTTCGCTCATTGACAAATTTGTTAAAAAATAATAATTATCTATTAAAAGAAAAATAAAAATAAAAAGTGCCAATGAACGACTCATAAATGTAAATATAATTCATTTTTTCAATATGCAGGTGGGAGAATCAATCATCTAGTATCAAGATTAATACTATAATTGAGTTAGAATCCAACTCTATATATTGATGTATTTATCAAAGAAATAGTTACTCATTTTACTTTATGTGTATAAGTTTGTTCATGATCTCATCCCAATATATAAGTAATTGTGGTAATTAAAATTTTGAGTTGCAAAAATCTAAGCTTAAAAACTATTTCAATTCTCCATGACAGAACAATTAAAAATTTCAATAATTATTTTCACAGTAATAATAATAATAATAATAATAATAATAATAATAATAATTAAGTCTCAATCATAGGCTAATTTTGAAATTACATTTAACTTTACATGATAATTGGGAATTGATCAAATAAAAGATATGTAAAGGGGGAGAGAGAAGATCAATGTTGTTGTGTAAGTGGTTTAATTGTGATTGGATTGGATGCATTAAATTGTATCAATTCAAATCTTAGTAATATGAAAAATGGGTTAGTAAAAAAAAAATAATAATAATAATAAAAAAAAAATAAAAGGAAGAGAAGAAATTATGAAATAACAATTCAAAAATGGCATTTGGCCATCATTTTCAATTGTCATGGCAAAAATAGGAACCTCTCTGGCCTTAACAGAAACCCATCATTATCCAAAATATTCCATTTATTCCAACCTTTCCCTTTCACCCCCACACCCTATTTTCATCACCTTTGCTCTCCCAACTTTTTTTTTCCTCAAGTATTGAGTGTTTTTGTAGCTTAAAAAATGTCAGGACTAAAAGAGACACAAATATAATGTCTAATAACCATCACTTAAACAATACTTAGGTCTCTATTTACCCTCTCCAAGTAAATAAAAATAAAAGCGAAACAATAGTAAAAACATCACCTAAAAATCTCATGTGAAATTTATATTTATATTAATTAAACTCATAAACTATTTAAATAAGTCTACACATGTTAGTTTAATTAGTACATGGATGATTATAAAAAAAAAATAATCGTAATGAAGGGTTTAAATTAATTGACTTATAAAAATTTAAACGTTTAATTGATACAAAAGAAATATCAAAGAGAGAGTAAATTGATACATTTACGAATATTTAAGGGTTTAAATTGATACAATTATATTTAGTTTTAAGTCTGATATTTGCACTTAAATTTATAGACTTGTTTTGAAAACCAAATAGTTATGAAAACATACCAAATAAGGAAGAGAGTGTAAGTGGATGGAGGATGATTTGGGGAGTGAGTGATATAAAGGTGAAAGGTAAATGAATATGATGAGTAAGTATAAGAAATTGGTTTGTATTTATTTGGATTTGGGACAAAACAAAGAGAATGATGTGATTAAAGGATTAAAGAAGATTGAGGAGGGATTTATTAGTAAATAAAGAAAAAATTAAAAAGAAAAAAAGAAAATCCAGTCATCAATCCCATCCATCCATTCAATCCATCGCCATCAAAAGAAGTTGGAGAGATTGATGCAATGGGATTTTGACACATCATGCTCGGATTTTGAGACCACACACTTAACAGGCTTTACATCAAATCATGCTTCTCTTCTCTCTCTTATTTATTACACACCTTTTTTTTCTTTTTTCTCTCTATTCATCATTTTACGGAAAATAATAAATTTCTTTTTTATTATCCCTCAATAATTTAACCCAAAAAAAAAAAAAAAAACACTTTAAATATTCCCCTTCCTTTTTACCCCATCCTCAACACCTTTTCCCCCTATGAGTTAAATTGTTTAGTTGTTTAATAAATTCTCTCCACTCATTTTTATGTTTGTGTCTAATATATTTATTAAGTTAAAAAGTAATAATGTGTTGTCAATTTTTTTCCTTTAATATCTTTCGAAACTTTAAAAATCTCTTTCATGTATAAGATATAAACTTGTGTATTTATTTTAATTTTTTTAAACTTTGACTTTTGTGTCTGGTAGGACGTTAAATTTTAAATTTTATGAATTTTTATTTGCACTATTTAGAACTTAAAAATACTTATTAGACCCGTATAACTTACTTGATACAAAACTACAAGTTCAATAATTAGATTTATAGTTTAACCCCAATTTCATTCTTTTTATTATAGTATTTAGATATATTTTTTTCTTTTTTTAATTTTGTTAATAAAAATTTTAGAAAATATTCATTTATACTCCTAAACTTTTGTAATTGTATCAATTTTACATCATGAACTAATAAATGTATGAAATTAAACTTTAAATTTTTGTAAGTATATCAATTTATACCATATACTATCTTTGTTTGGAAAAACTCGTGTGAAACTCATGATTATATCGATTTAAACCATCAAACTTTTATAAATGAATCAATTTAGAGTCGTGGACAATTTTATTTAAAAATCGTCAATGTGGTTACACCAATTGTCCAATTTGTGAAAACAAGATTCGAAAAAGTCTACACATGTTTTGAAGATCAATGCATGGATGATTTCAATGCTAAATGTAATGAAGTATCTAAATTGATTGACTTACGAAAAAGTTAGGAGTTCGATTGATTTAAATTATAAGTTTCACATAACATTGGTTGAATGAAATTTGGATAACGATGTAAATCGATTCAGTTGTGAAACTTTAGGGTTTAAATTGATTTAATTATTAGTTTGAGGATTTTAATTGACACAACCCACGAAGTGTAAAGGTTAATGTAAGTGTATGTATATAGCATGAAAAAAAAAGAAAGTTATTTGAAAGTTAGACCGGAAAATCGAACCGGGTTGGGGGAGTTGACTTTGGGAAGTGTAAAAACAAAATACATAGGGAAACGAGAAATGCGTGTGTTAAATTAAAAAAATAAATAAGGTTGTAATTTGATTTATAGTGAGGGAATGGAATGAATAATAATTAATAAAGGGAGGCGCGTGGATCGAGAGATTAGCATGGGATTGCGGAAAAGCGCGTGACGACAAGGTGAAGTCACCCGCGCCGCCCTCGGATTTATAGCGTCAGAGTCAGTTTTTATTTATGTATTTAGATTGATTATTCAGGTGAAAGAGCATTGGGCCTTTCACCTGAATTCCGCAGCCCAAGGCCCAATCCATTTCCTTCTTCCATCACTTTCCTCAAACTATCTTCTCTCTATTACGTATTACTCCCTCGATTATGGAGCTTTCTCTTTCACCTTTTTATTTTCTTCCTTCTTTCCCTTTTTTAAGTAACTAAGCATACCTCATGGTTATAATATTGAAAGAGGGAGGATTAGGTATTTCCAATTTGTATCTAATAGTTATCACACCGGTACACCAAATTTGAACTCGTACTGTTGAGTTGGTTTTAGTTGGACGATGAAGATTTTTAGACAATAACGTAAAACAAGAGACGACAATGTATTACTCTCAAGATACCTCATTACTAATGAGTGGGATAGTGTTATTCTAAAAAAATACATACTTTTATATTAAAGCTGCAAAAGCATGAGCTGCTTTGTTCTCATCACGAATAATTTGCCAAAAATTTCTTCCCTAAAACAAAAATATCCTTAATGAGGACACATGAGACCCTCTCTCAACAACAATTAGCCATTCCGCTAAAGGTGAAGTGATGGAGTAATTTTTTTCTATCCATTGCTTGTCGTTTTATACTTTTTATTTTGTAAGCGTTCTAAGGTCACTAATTTTAGTATAACTCATAGAATATGCTATTAATTATCATCTTAAATATCTATGGTTCGATCCTTCACTCAAAAAATTGTTTAATAAAATAAATAAATAATAATGTGAGTTTACAATAATTAAATAATTGTTTATAAATATACATTTGTCTAACTTAGGTTAAAGTTTTAATCTACCCTATTAGGGAGTAGAGAAAACTAGTTGATTCTTATTATGAACTATAATTTGACATACCAAAATATTTGGTTGGATGTTTAGTTTTCAAACTCTTAACTAGTTAATTTTCATAAATTTAAAAAGTAGTACCATGAATTGAATTATTTATATAGAAATGCTTTATAAAAGAAATTGTGACAAATACCATTTAAAACAAAAAAATTAAGCTCCATTTGATAATTATTGGTATTTAGTCTTTTGTTTTTAAAAATTAAGTCTATAGATTATAATTTTACCTCTAGAATTTTACGTTACATTATCCATTTTCCAAATTAACATCATCCATTGAAAACTGAAAATTATAAATGAAATGACGCGAGACTTAAATTTTTGTTAAGCATCAAAATCAAAGAAGTGGTGCGATATTGAAATGTTTTAATAACTACAACAAAGAAAAAAAAATGCTGCATTTAAAAAAATAATAATGAAATTAAAAATAATAATAATTAATTGTCCGAGTCAAGACTTGGAAAGCCGAGTTAGTGGAATAATGAACTTTGTTTTGGTTACCAAAACTGAGTCAACAAAACATTCAACACCGACCGATTTCAACTGAGTCAACACGCTCTTGACTTGTGGAACTTTACTGAGACTTTAAAATTTGAGTAAATTATATATTTATGTCAAATTACCATTTATTTTATAGGCTTTGAAATTGAACAAGTTTCAAACATTTAGAATATGTTGGATTTTAGTCCTTGAATTAAGGAAAATCTTACGTGACAATTTTTTTTAAAAAATTAATAATAACAACATCAATAATACTTAAAAATAAAAACAAATAAGGAAATGGGAGGAGAAAGGGAAGGGATCAAAATGTAACTTTTTTAGAACAAATATTTCAAATTTGGTTGAATATTCAATTTTAGTCTATATACTTTTAATAAATATTAAATTTAGGAACTCAAAATTAATTAAATAATAATAATTCTTACGTTAGAAATTGCGTTATATCAATATATTATCAACGTTTAGAGTAAAAGTGTTAATAGATTATAAATTAGTGATAAAAGACCAAATTTAAAATTTATATAGTCTCACAGTATTTGGCCCAAGTGGTACTTTACCCATCAAATTTTGTCCCACTCAATTTATTCATTTGCCTATTATTATTTTCGACATTGCCGTCAAATGAAGGAAACTCTCGTTTTTCAAACTACTTCCACAATTTTACTATATTTTTTACTGAATTATTCACTTCTTCAAATATGATTGATTATTAAAAATTGTAAAAATATCCACTTATATCTCAATTTTTTTGAATTATGAAAAAAAAAGTAGACGACTCGTTACTCAAACTTGAATGTTAAACAAAAAATACATACAAATGTTTATAACAACCAATAAACTTAACGGTAAGTAAAAGAGAGATTACATACAAGAGTTGGTAACCCATTACGTTGATGTGCATTTCTCTCTATTTTGTAAGCCACACTCTTCTTCAAATTATAAACCCCACGAAAATTATTGCTTTAATTATCATTATGCAAAATTTTTGCATATTGGACCTATTAGATCATTATTTTCTAAATGAATGTGTCATTACGTACCATTTGACGCTGATACTTAATTAGAATATATCGTTAACATGACACGTCACTACAATAGAAAAGATGGCCAGACCGAATCATACCAACTAATAATATGAATTTCAACAATCACATGCATTGACATTTTTATGAGTAATAAGACCTTTAACGAAGTGAAATTTGTGTTTATTATTAGTCTTGTTTTTAATTATAAGTTTTGCGTAAATTTTTAGACTTGTTGACTATAATTTGGACAATTTTAATTCAAGAAACTTTCCCAATGGGTATTTTGGAAAAAATTTTAAAATTATGTTTAGAGGTATAAAAACGAAACCGACAAAATTTATACTTATATTTATATTTAATTTACCTCAATTATTTTTTTCTTAACAAATATAATATATGTGAATGTTGACATGTTGGGTCGATAATATTTTTCCACGTTATATTGTTAACAAAAGTAATAGATTTTAACTTCTTAAAGAACATAGTTAATTATCATATGAATTATTATAAAACTTGTAGAGAGTGACTTTGAATTAGAGTAATCTTCTTCAACTAATATATGTAAGACTACAATATGATGACTCTCAAGATGATATTTATCAAATTAGAAATGAAAAAAACATTAATTAACCAAAAAAGCACATGTCAAGGTATCAATAGTTGACAATTTGAGTCTTCATTTTCATTTGTGTAATGTTATATATATTAAAAAGTAGGAAAGATTGGCCTTTTTTCTTTTTCTTTTTTTGTTAAAATAGTTTGAGCTTCAAATGAGTTTGAAGTCTTTGTTTGAAATAAATTTTGGAGTCTTCACTTTTCTACAAAGAAGTTTTACAAAATCAAGTCTTTGGTCAACTTAATTAATCCAATGGAACTTTTGGACTAGACCAAAAAATTTGATAAGTGACCGATTCTAATTATATATCCAGTAAAATGTGTGAGTTAGGTTAGACTACACAAATCTTGCAATCCACCCACGTGGCCCAAACATATGTTGCCACGTGTTAAGTTTGTTTGTCTTTTTTTTTTTTTTTTTTTTTTAAGAATTACGTTTTGGGTTTTTTCCTTTTCTTCTTCATTGAAAAAGGAAAAAGGAAAAAAAAGAATCAAAATTACTCAACACATGATACTATATGATCGGCCACATAATTGTAGTCGAGATAGAATACGTATCTTTCTTTTATATACACACAAATATAAAAATTATTGTGTTTAATTTGATAATCTCGAGTCATCATATGCTTATACATCATTATTATTGTACTAAATCAGTTTTTATCAACTAAATTACATATTCTTAAAAGTTGTTGGTTTAAAAACTAAAAAAAAAATAACATATGATTTCTCTTATTGTATTTAAAAATATTTTTGAGGCAAAATCTTATCCAATGAGTTTGTTTTTGTTATTATGTTATTGTTGTTTTATGGGTTTAATATATATATGGAAGTTATGGGAGTTGGAAAAACGTCTAGCACACTTCTTCTATGAACATGCGTGTGACACATACTATGAATAGGATATGCATTCAAAGTTATGCATATGCATATTCATCAACCTTATCTAAAACTTTTATACAAATTTCGTCACTATTCACTTCCAAATTTTATCCATTTTTCCATTTCAAAATATATATGGAAATGCAACACATAGATAAGGTTTTTCGAGAAAGAGGAGTTCAAAAAGGTGAGAATTTCTAGTACTTCATTCGGTAGTACCATACTCTTTGCATTTATACTACAAATTTCTTATCTTTAATATTTATGAATCCTACAACAATATCGATAGATCTCATCATATTTATAAAAATGGGTTGACGTGACACACAATAAATGAAGGTAGTATAGAGGTGGTATAGGAATATTTACTTTCTTCATCCAACTCTTCAACTAATAATTGACATTATCTCTTTCATTTTCAAGCTTGGCTTGATTTGAAATTATATATATTTTTAGGTAAACAAATTAAAAAGAACACACACAATCAGCTACTCCTAACCTGCTCGTCACGAACAAGAAAATAGAATATGGAAAAATATCTTTTCAAATTAAAAAAAAAAAAAAAAAACTTTGAGAGAAAATCAAAGTTGCTATCGCATGTACATTTGTTCTCCTCTCAAAAAATGTGACAACAAAAAAAAAAGTACGAATCTCAATTTTAATGGGTGAAATTATATATTGGTACATAAACTTTTTTGAATCTGCTTCATTTTAGCATCATGGCTACATTTTGATTCTTAAACATGGTTTAAATTTATTCCAATCTGGCCTTTAAATTTTACAACTATTTTAATTTTTATTCGACTTTTTTCTATCTAATTTTCATTATCTCAAATTTAGTTGGTTTGGACAAAAAAATGTTTATGTTTTGAAATTCGAGGGACTGAAATAGACATTTGATGATAGAGATTAAAAAAAAAAAAGATAGAATTTTTTAAATAAATTTATTGAAAGTTTTAAGTATTAAAAATTAAATCTATCTAAAATCATAGTATTAAATTTTCATCGATATTTTTATGTTTCTATAGGTTCGACATTGATACAATGGGTGAAACACAAAAATAAGCATAAAAATACCGTTAATATAAATATAGGATAATAATGGATTCTTTAAACTAATGTCCAAAACATAATGTACTTTTTAAAAATAGCCACTAGACATTTTCTTTGAATAAATGACTGATTGTTTTAGAATTTTTAATAGGATTTACTCCTTACCAAAATATCTAACTAAAATACTAACAAATTTAAAATTCAAATTAAAACAAATTATTCCCTCAAATCAAGGAATGTTGGCGATTTATTTTAGTGATAAAAAAATTAAAAAACAACTCCTAAAATCAACCAAAAAGTTGTTTGTAACAATAAAATTAAAAAAAAAAAAAGTATCACCTAACATAAAAGAAGTATATATTTCTAATTTTGAATGCAAAAGTACTATGTATGCAAATAATAGGACCTAATTTGGGATTTTTCATCATTAACCATATAAATACATTTTCCCTACAAATATCCTAGGACACATATATATTAAGAAAATTATTATAAATAAAAAAATATCAAATTATTTATAATTATAGCAAATTTTTACTTTTTATCTGTGATCATCTGCGTCTATCGCAGTTTATCTAATTTTTTTTTATATTTATAATTATTTTCAAACTTTTTTAATTTTTGAAAACCTTCCAAACCATTTTTCATAACGATAAAGAGGGTACTTGTGTTTTGTTTTATATTCACAATTCTTTTACTTCATATCCATGACATACCCATGTATATCTCTTATTGAAAGAAAGAAAGAAAAAAAGAAAGAAAGAAAGAAAGAAAGAAAGAAAGAAGAAGAAGAAGAAGAAAAAAAAAAAAAAAGCTAGATCTTTTTCACAGTTTTGCTACACTGCCTTGTACTAAACTACCTACAATTTTTGTTAGACTTTTAACAATGCAAAATACCTAAGACAATTTAAATCTTATATTAAGATTTGAACCTCGAAATAGCTTAAAAAAACATCTAAAGTTGTATCATGCAAATACCTTATATTAAAAAAAAAAAAAAAAAACATCAAGAATGTGCTAGGGAAGATTTCTTTTGGAAGATGCATTGGAACCGTGCTTTGATGGTGGATTGCAAGCGTTGTTGGTGGTTTTTATGTTGCCATAAATCATACCATTTAGAAAATGGTCTATCTTTTCAATTTGATATTTTGTTTTGGCCATACAATGCAATTTCTCAAATAATGGACATGTTAATTAGTTTGAAAATCATAAAATGTTATTTACTAGTTTAAATTTATTTTTTAAAAATTTTCCACAAAATCAAGACCTCGATATTTTCGTCTATATCAACGTTTTAAACCTTGGAAAAAATTAAAAGTTTGAAGACTATGAAGGATTCAAATATTAATTTATGACTAGATAATAAGTTTTTTTTTTTTCTTCTTTTTTCTTAAAAACAGAAATTTGAAAGTTGAAAGCTTAAAACTACAATTAATTAATTAATTAATTAATTATATAAACAAAGAGTTAATAAGTTAAATACTAAGAGAGGGGAAACTTTTCTATACTAGAGTAGTATAGGAGCAATTTTTCTATTCTAGAGTAGTATAAAAATTTCTTCATGCTACCATTATTTATTGTGGGTTACACCAATACATTTTTATAAATACAGTGAAGTTTATTAATATTATTATAGAATCATCAATATTAAAATAAAAAGTTTATAATGTAAATATAAAAAGTATGTATAGTAAATAAACTACCAGAAATTTTCTCCTGAAGTCGGGTAACATGTACGGAGAGCCGTGACTAGTTTAGTGGGCCCCGGCTGGTCTGTTGTACGGAGAGCTATGGTCCGGTGCGACAGTTACTAGGTGGACCCGACTTACCAGCTGTCCATCACCCTTCAATTATTACTTGCATGCCTACTTACGTTTGTTCATCTCCACGTGGTACTACTATATTTTTTTCTCTCTTCTTTAATATTGGCTCTACAATCACTTATTTTTGCTTATAAGTTATAACTTATAACTAAAAATTATAAATTTCACACTAATTTTTTCAAATAAAACTCAATAGAAGGGGTAGATTAGTATATTTATAAAAGATTATGAAATTATTTTTAAATACAGGAAAATTAATTAAATTAGAGATAAATATAGTAAATTTTTATTATTTATTTGCAATCGATTACTATTTATATCTATCTGTGTTACGATAGACACAGATGATAATGTCTATCACATATATATTATGATATTTTGTTATTATTTATAAATATTTTAAATAGTTTTGACATTTAAAATAATTTTTAAAAAATTATAATTTAAATTGATATAACCCTCAAATATATAGAATACCGATTCATATATATATATATTCAATAACACGAGCACTTTTCGATTCCCACGCTATCCGTTTGTATTACTTACTAAGCTTATAAAGATATTTTAATAATAAAATCAAATATTAAACTATTTTAAAAATATGTTTATGATTGATATTCTTTCTTTTTTTAGTGGTTGTGATTGATTTTAATTTTTAAATGCAACAAATTGATCTTTAACGGTAAAAATTAATCTAGAATTATATTCGGTTTAAAATGTTTGTATATTTTATATTAAAATTTTAAAAGGCTCTTATTTTTATTCTCACGGTTACTTTCTTAAAAATAAAAAGACCACGGTTAACAATAATTTTTTTAATATTTAAATATACAAAAAATTGTCAACTAAGTTTAGTTATTTATTAAATTAATCTACTAACATAGCAATTAAGTAATGCATTAATTAATATTAAACTTAACAAACTTCACATATTAAAACAAACCTACCTAGAAAGTGGAAATTCAAATTTTCTTACTCCAATTTATTTGACTAAAAAAATAATAATTGGTAAACTGTGTTTTGGTGATGCAATAATTTTAATTTTACGTTATCTTCTTTATCAACTAATTCAAAACCATACAAAAAATGACTTATTGTCAACTCGATCTTAGTTCAATTATTTAAAATATGTATGTTCGATTCAAAAGATAAAAATTTGAATCTCAAGCTCCACTTGTAATTGAATGGAAAAAAGTAATAAAAGCTAATTTTAAGTCATTATTTTAAAAAATTACCCTAAATCCATAACAATAATTGAGTAATGCATTTTTCTTTGGGATTATAAACTACTAATAGTCAATCTAAGTTTTGAATGATAAGGAAAAATGCTCATTCTGAATTATAACTACCCTAATATAGTTTAATAGATGGATTAAGTTTCTTTTGCCAAAGTCTAATAGACTTGTGTTTAAATAGAACTACATTTACAAAGTCAACAAGTAATTAAATGAATAAATTAAATTGACTGAATCTTGACAACTTTTACTACCGTTCAAAATAAACATAGTTCAACTACTATAAAATTTATACTAAAGTAGGAAATTTTCAATTCTTTTATCATACCTATTTTAAAAAGAAAGAAAAAAAAAAAAAACTTCCTCTCTTTAAAAGGTAGAGAGAGAGAGAGAGAGAGAGAGAGAGAGAGAAAAACAATACTTATCACTCACTTTATCATAATGTATTGCCTTGAAAAACCTTATGGTTGGTTCATATTCCATTTGATAACATAATTTACTCTATTATATTTCAAATGGTTAAGGAATTTAAATAGATCATAATTATCGTCTTTTCTTAATAATAATAATAAGATCAACAAAATTCTTATTTGAAATTGAAATCTTCAATTTTTTTTTTCCCAAAAAAAACCAATTTTTACTAAAAAAAATTTGCATTTACATATATATCAATGATATAAAATATATGTATGATAGACATTAGTGAGATTTAAAAAAAAATTGTAAACTTTAAGAAAAAAAAAAACTATTCAAAGATTATAATTATTGAACTAATCAAACATAAATTTATGCCAAACTTGATATTATTGAATTATTGAATTTCGCTAAAAGTAGTGAATGTATTAAAAACAAAAAAATGATATTTAGAAATTGTGACAATACACAATTTTAGCATTGACTTTTGAGGGTTAGAAGGGGAAAAGAAATAATAAAAAAGGTTAGAAGTTGGTGCAAGAATTAACTAATTATTTCCATTTTGGCTGCTTCCAATTTTTGACTTTTGGTATTTAAAATGGACTCCATCCACAGGCAAAAGAACTTGACAAAACAATGAATAATACACATTTGCAACAAATGTCTTACTTTCTACATTACCAAAATTTATATTTCCACCATGAAACTACATGTGTATTTACTTTGTTTTTAAAATATTTTATTCACTAGTCAAATTAAAAAAAAAAAAAATCAAAAGTATTTATGTAATGTAATTTTTCATTTATATAAATCCACGTCGAGTGAACTTAAAAAAAAAAAAAAAAAAGACCAATGAAATATTTTAGAATATACACACATAACGATTATTCAAGAAATTAGTATTTTAATTTTTTTTTCTTTTTAAAAAATAGTGAACCGGTCACTACAAATTTTGTATAATTTATTAATTGGCATTGTCACTATAAATTTTGAAAACATATTCATATATTGTATTTTTTGCCATGAAAATTATTATTATATTTATTGAAATTGCATAGTTTTACAAACGTTGAACCTTAAAGTATAAAAATTAAAATGATATTTTAACCTAAAAATAAATTAGTAAGAAAATTTTATTTGATATGATATTTTTTAGTTTCCTTTCAAATTTAGATTATTGCAATTGTATTTCAAGTTTGTTATTCACATTTAACATCATTAATTGAATGATAACATTGAATAGTATTTTTGAAAGGGTAATCTACGTATCATTTCAACTAAAATGGAAAAAATATTTAAAATATATATTTTTTAGAAAAGAAAATTTAAGATCAAATTCCTAGGTGGAGTACATAAAGATAACTATAGTATGGAATGCACTCATGTATTTTTTTTTTTAAAAATAATTTGAGGTACGTGTAACTCTGTTTTCTACCTTGTTCATTAATTACCATTTGTCCAACGCAAAATCGTCATTTTTACTCTCATTCAATCACGAATTTAATAATGATTAAAATGGTAGTTAAATTTGACCCATATTAAAGAAAAGTATATTCATCAGTTCTCTTTCCTTATTTATTTATTATAATGTTTTTAAGGGTTTCTTCTTCCCTATCAAGAAAGTTATAATAACTAATAAGTAATTCATAATTTAGACAAACAGGCCAGAAATCAATAAAAAATAAAGTAGATTTGAGAACAATAAGTGTAAATGCTAATTAATCATTGACCTAATTAGATCTTATTCTAACTTATGTAGGATAAGGAAAAATTCATCTCATCCTAATACTAAAAGAAAAAGGTAAATTATGGTCAATCTCCCAATAAATACATTATTATAACTTCTTGTCAGATCACTTGAATTTGAACTTTATCCAGAATTTAACCTCTTGATTTCTTTGGTATTGAAGCTTTTTCTTTTTTTTTTTTTTTTAGACTTTCTCTTTACACAAATTTACTATTGTTGTCACATAAAAATCATATGCATTTTTCCTTTGAGACATCTAACACATTTCATTATTTTTAGTTGGTATATACTAAAATGGGATATGTAGGGAGAATCTTTACATGCCCCTTTTATCCTTACATTTTTTATTTTTTATTTATAAACTCTTATATTGCCATTTAGCGAATGGTTGTGACTTTTCGAGTGTAAGTGTTCGTTTGGAAGATACTCAAGATGAATTTTCTAATTTTTAGTTTACAAATTATTGTTACTATTATAATTAACATCATAATTAGTAGTTATGGTAGTTTAGCCGGTTTAGTTATTATAATTGTTCTCTTTTTGTTTTCACGACAAGTTTTTATTAATAGTAATAATGATATTAATAACAAAAATTTATTACTATTAATAACAAAAATTCAATGTAAAAAAGTGGCTTTGTTTCGAGGGTATTCGTTTGGTTTAACTTTTAAAATATTTAATTTTGAAAATAAATTATTTTAAGAAAAAATTTGTTTTGAGGATATTCGTTTGGTTTAACTTTTAAAATATTTAATTTTAAAAATAAGTCATTTAAAAAAAATTGAAGTATTTCACAAAAATTCAAAATAGCTTTCAACTTTTTAAAGACTAATTTAAATAGATTTTTATTAAAATAGTTAAAAAAATGAATTTTTTTTTTTTTTTTTTTTTTACAACTAGTTTGAATCTAATTTTTAAACAAACATGTAATGCTAGAAAGAAGAAAGAATTTTAGCCATAAACATGGCTGAAAATTTTCAAATGTATTGAAGAAAAATACTTATTGTAAAATTCTAAGGTCATTAAACGTGTCTAAATTTTAAGAT
>QLSR01000041.1:1327724-1343037 GCA_031780015.1 Citrullus colocynthis
TTTTTTTTTTTTTTTTTTTTTTTTTTTTTTTTTTTTCATGTATATATGAGGTTGAATTACAAGTTTAACAGTATCAAATTTATTTCTACTCATTCATTGAACATTAAAAAGTGTCAATAATTTTAATCTATTGTTTTTGTTTTATTTTTTATAACTCCAATTTAACCTATTACTTAGGCACAAATCTTATGCTTCATTTGTTGAACATAACCTGTCTCACTTCCTTTCAAACACATTCATACTTTCAAATCTCTTCTTTACCCAACCTTTTTGGACTGTTCCATTTTATTTCTCAAGAATGACTCTTTTATCTCTAGAGGTTTTTCTTTTTCTTAAAAAATAACCATTACATGATTTTTTTTCAGTACAAAGGGATTAAAGTAGTAACATAAAAGAGTTAAAAAGAGATGCATCATGTCTAAGTAACCTAATGATCATATTAGTTTGTCGATATGATGATACATGTCTTATGTCTTGTGAATATACATATTCAAAGCTATGTTATCCATATGTTAAACAATAGATCAACGTAACAAGTTTATAGAAAAAAAAAAAAAATTCTTTTTACAAAACAAAAATAGACAATTAAAAAAATTTAGAAATCAAATTAAAAGAAATAAATAAATTGGAACTACAATAAAAGAAAATTTGAAAGTTTGAGAATCCGAAAAACAATAATCTTATAGGTTCAAGAACACAAACCAAATAGAAATACCAAAAATTTTATATCCATGTATTGAACTAAATACAATAATCCGAATTGATGTTGGATTGCTAGTACTTAAATCTAAAATCTGTGAAGCATTTGATGTATTATGGATCAAAGCTTTGATTTCTTTTTTGGAAACAAATTTTTTTCATGTAATTGATTTTGAATTCTATTTCAGTCGGAATTTTAACTTTTGTCCCTTTTAATTAAAATTTTAGTTTTGGTCTCCGTCTAACCATTTGGGTATAATATTATGGTTAAAATATAATTTTGGTTATTTATATTTTTTAGAAACTGATTAAATAATTATAATAATAATTTTCGTGCAAATGACACTAAGTAGGTAAATATGTTTTCAAAATTTATAGTGAAAATGCTAATGAAAAATGAAAAGTAATAAAAAAAAAAATCTACAATAAACTAGTATAGGGACCATAAAGATAGTTTTAACCTAATATTATTATCTCTCTTTAATTGTTTATAAAATAGGACAAATTGCAAAAATTACCCTTAAAATATGGTGGTAGTTGCAGTTACATCCTCAAACTTTCAACTACCACCATATTTTAGAGTGATTTTTGCAATTTACTATAATATATTTGTTAGGATATTGTTGTGTTTTTGGAAAAATCAACAGTAAAAAGGAAGTAAGATATTGTTTGGTAAAAATCAATTATGGTGTTTTGTAAATTAATACTAAATTGGTGTCTACAATATTACATTTAATCTTTCACAAGTATTACAAAATTACTTTGCAGTCAGGATCTTTTAGAATTTTAAACAAAAAATGGGATTTGAATTGGCATTCCAGCCATTTGGAACAAAAATTTGAATTGTCATATCGATTTAGATCGTTGCCACATCGTATCAAGTCCTAATTTTCGTCTAAAATTCTAAAAGACTAAATTTCCAAAAATGGTCCTGAGTCATATAAGAGATATTAAAATAATATTGCACTATTAAAAATTATCATTGTAGTTTTGAAGGAATGGATAAAATTAATGAAATTTCTTTTTTATAATAATTTAGGGTTGGAATACTATTTTGATCTGGTTTTTATGTTGTTTTGTTCAATTTTAATATTTGTATTTTTAATAAATCTTAAATTTAGTATTTACTATCAGTTTATTTATTTATTATTATTATTATTATTATTATTATTATTATTATTTTTTTGTCATCTATTAGCATTTTCACTTTAAATTTTATATGAAAATTATTAACATTATTAAGCCAATTTTAATAAAAAACAAACTTTGAGAGAATAAGTTTAAGATTTATTAAAAATATTGTTGATGCCAAAATTCTAGCAAAGAAAAGAGAATGACTTCCACATAACAACAATAGTAAATTTGTTTAGAGGAAGAAGGAAAGTAACCTGGAAAACAAAAGGATACCTACACATCAGTGTGGAAGCTTGTTATATACACTCTAATGCTCAAGTCTAATAGTGAAAAAATGTGGAAGCTTTAAGATAATATAGACTTACTTCCATAGTTATGATTTATTTATAGGAGCTAATGACCTAGATTATCTCCAACAAAGTTTATAAGCTTCATTAGGATAACCCTTTTAGTTCATCAAGTCGAACATGCGAGGAGGTGTGCCCCATTTAGCATTTTGCTAGGATCAGCTTTGCGCTTGGCCTTGGCCTTGGCCAATCATCTTTCCTTAGCTCATTTTGGTCTTAGGGTATGCATGCGTCATTCCCTCAATAAATATTTTGTTAGTCTTGACCAAGCAGGTTTGTTTGAGCCTAAGGCTAAAGTCAATCCTCTCTCATAGGCCTATTTTGGTCTCAGAGTGCTATCTTTAACTTGAATCTTGTTACTTTTTTGGCTCGATTGTTTCTTTTCTTGTTTGATGTTCGTCATATCATTTTGTCCAAAATTACTCTACAAAAATTAAATTAGACATTTGAAAGCATATGCATGAATCAAAATAGAATTTTAACCCTAAATAACCTCCTACAAAGGAAACCGTAAGTTAGGATTTAAACCTTAATTTCGAGGGGTTCTCCAAAACTCGGACCACGTTGTTTCCTCAAGCGGGTATTCTATTTTTCGCGCTTTAAAAGTTAAAATTCGAACCACCGTCTGAGGAATTTCTTTTTCGGCAATCTCTTCTTCAAAGGAATGGCATCCGCTTCCGATTCCCGTTCAAGCGGCGTTTCCGGTAGAATCAAATCCGCCGCCACTATTATGCACTCCGAGAATCAATCCCTCCTTGCCGTAACTTGCTCAATTCTACTCTCTTACTTCTATCTCTCCTTTCAATTTCTTCTTCTGATTGTTCGAGAAAATGGAGTTGCTGTTGCTAAATAAACGTTGTTTTTAGCTATAACATCTTGATTTCCTATTATTGAGTGTCAGTTCTAATGCTGTATTCCCTTCATTTTGCGCTTTGAACTGGGGTTTTCTAGGTTTCTGAAAGCTGAAACGTCAGGGCCGAGATTATCCTATTGAAAAGAATGATTCATAAGGATGTTGACTAATGATATGATGTGTTATCTGTTAATTTTTATGATTGGATTTTATTGTCTTAAATTCAGGAATTGCGGAAGGCGCTGATTATGATGAAGGAAATTGGGGTGGATTTGGAGAGGGATAATCAATCCAGGATGGTATTGTGAATTATGGACCTTTATTTGGAGCATCATAAATGATTTTCATTTGTTACTTTGGAAAAGAATGTTCTTGGGTTAGGATAAGATCTTGTAATAAAATACTAAAAAGCAAAGTCAACATAAATTTCAAAGATGTTCTATAGAACTCTTTGCATAAGGCTTTATTTCTACAGCTATGGAGTTTATTTCTTAGTTTATTTCAGTAGGTGTACATTTATTAACCTATACCACATGCACTTTTTGGTGGATTTTCTGCTTCTGTCAAGATCCAATCTAAAGATAATTGTGAATCACTGTTGTTTGGAACTCTACCAATAATTTACTTGGTATTTGAACATTAACTTAGGTCAAGGAGCTTGAAAATTCTGTTGTCGAGCTGTTGAGTACTTATGAAGACTGTAACAACTTTTCATCTGCAATTCAGTCGGTTGGAAATATGTATGAACCAAAAGAAGAGGTGCTTAAATCTCTTTCCATTTTCCACTACACATTCTTTTGTTAATTTTCATTGTGTAGGTTCCTTCCTTTTCAGACGTAATATTTTATGTTGATATTTTAGTTAACAGATTTTGGGAAACTACTTGACGATGAAGTTGCAAAACTCAGTGAAAATTCATCTTCAAATTTGCTGAACCATTCAATAATTCGGCAATTTAGAGAAGCTATTTGGGTATGCATCTTCATCTCCTTTTCTATGGTCTGGGAAGGGCCTTGGCACCCATCAGAAAATAGATCGGAAAGCCAGGGGAAAATATTTCCCTTCCCTTTTATATCATATCTGATTATAGTACGTAAACCGTTTATTGCGTTATCTCACTTTTGTGACTTTCTATCAATTGGGCTACAGCACTGGTTATGCATGGCAGCAGCAAAAAAAAATCCTCAAATCTGTGCAAATAATTATCCTAAGACTGTGAAAATGCTCAAAGAAAGTACATAAGTTGTAAACAAGAAAAACTATTTTACCTGTTTGCAATTTACAAATGTTTGGAAAGCATTTTATTACTCTTCCAATTTTAGATTTAATTCTTTCCAGTGCTTTAGCCGATCTCAGTATTCCTGCAGAATGTTCATCATTCAGGACAACCAATGCCAGGTGAGGAGCAGGAGGACATTGTGATGACCAGTACTCAGTGTAATCTATTGAATATCACTTGCCCGTTAAGTGGAAAGCCTGTCACCGAATTAGCAGAACCCATTCGCAGGTATAGTGCAACTAAATATATTTTGATGAATAATAAAGAACTGTTATCATTTCCGTTACTATTGAAAAAAATGTCTGCCCATCCATTCGCTGTGTAGTGTGTACTGACAGCATGGATGTTTAAAGGGAATGGCCACATGCTTGTGCCATTTTCTCTGGTTACATTTTCAAGTGGGTGCCTGAAAATGGAATGAACTAGTCTGTCGCTTTGATCTTCTTCTTCTTCCTCTTCTTCTTATGTTTGAGAGCTGAGTCTTGAAATTGTATTTTTGTTCTTTCAAACTATTAATCGTTTTCGGTTGTGGAGAAGGTTCATTCAAATGGATTAGATCATCATGCATTTAAATACTTCTATTAAGTCTCTTTTTGTCTCTACCTTCTGGAATTTGTAGTATGGAATGCAAGCACATATATGAAAAGGTAGCCATAATGCAGTATCTTAAATCCAAGAAATCTCGCGCGCAATGCCCGGTTGCAGGTATTCAGATCTACTACATTACATATACTACATACAGAATGTTTACATTGGTTCGTCTCACTTGACCTCTCTGTCCTTGTAGCCTGTCCTAAGATGTTGCAGCCCGAAAAGGTTGTAGCTGATCCGTTCTTACAGATTGAAATTGATGAACTGCGAAAAATGTCTAGGCATTCTGCGAGGATACAAGACTTCACAGAGCTTGATGCAGATTAGCACCACTGAAGAAGTTTCTTTTCCTCTTTGTTGTTGTTTTTATTGTCGTTGTCGTCGTCATCATTGTCTTTGGATTCACTCTTTGGTTCAAGTGTTTTGCTTGGTAAGTTGAGCTAGTTGGGATGTAATCTTCTCTTCACATTGAGTTGAATGGAAAAATGTGGCTTCATTGACAAATTGCTAATGCCCTTTATCTTTTGAGTTGTTCTTTTCCTCCTGCTCCAAGTGTAAATAACATCTGTGTTTAATTTACCCTTACAATTTTGCCACTCTATCAATTTATATCCTCAATTACATTCCATTTAGGTAAACACCGTATGAGTTTTAAATTTTTCATCCAATTTAATCGTATCAGTTGGTTAATTTGATATTTAAAAAGTTACAGGCATAAGAACTAATGCATGAATGAATTGTAAATGCAATCTTAATAACGAATAGAAATTGATTACTTCAAATATTTATATTCTTTTATATATTTTAAAAACTACATGTTTCAGTTTGTTTATGATAAATACTTTAATAATGATCGAAGGCATATAACGTTTTTTAAGAACACTATTATTTATGAAATTATTTACTAAATACATAGAAGTGTTAGAAACTGCTAAAAAATAGCTTTAATCTAATTGTAATTGGATTTGTAGGCAATTGAATTTGAGGAAGAGCTGAGGAGCTGTCCACGTAGCAGTACATAAGAAATTTCAGTCCTTACAAAAAAAAAAAAAACTAAAATCAGCTAGTTTTCCAAATAACTTTCAACCCACTTGTTTTTTACAAATATTTTTACAAAACTACCCTATTTTTATACTTAATCAATAGTTTTGACATAAAATACAAATTAAGGTATTTTTAATAATTTAGCCTTTAAAAAATAACGACGAGACAAGAATTTTTACATTGAAGGGCAAAATAATTATTTCATACCTCGAGAGTCCTATTAATTCTCAAAAGTAAAAACCATCCTAAATATCTTTAACCGGACCCTCGTATTTTTGGACTATTTTTGGCAATTTCCCGAACTTTTCGTCCATGAATTTAACGATAAAAGGTTTCTAAAGTTAGTTTTGGAAAAAACTTCAAACTTGAAACCATTTGGGGTATTTTTTTATAATTTCATAAATATATGTTGCTGCTGCAGAATTTGACCGCTCCAAAGTCCGTCGTCTTCCCCGGCTCCGGTCGACCGTCGGAGTGTACACTGAACATTATCCACTCACTTCCGTTCATTTCAGTTCAATGTTTCTGAGAGCTTCGCTGCTTAAGCTTTCATCATTCTACTCAATCCCATGTCATCCTCTGGTTCCGTTGTCTCTCTCTTCCTCAATTTGTTCTTCTTCTCGCACACCTTTCGCCATTCGATGCCATTCATCTCTCCCCACAGGCCACGAACCATCTTCTTCAGCTCCCTCTGAATACCCCGATGTGGCGGATAATCGTTGGCGGCCCACGTGTTTGTATTTCACACAGGACAAGTGCACAATGGTATTTTTCAATTCCGGATTTGGGTTGCTGCACTCGCGTTTTTCGATGGAAGTTTTGTTTTCATTGTCTTCCATTTTATGAAATGATTGAAGATTCTACTTGACTGTGGGTGCTAAGTTGTTAGTTTGGTGTTGTACACCACGTGTTTGACGATATTCCTCATAGAGCTTTTGCTCGTTTTTGCTGCGTGTTAAGCTGTCTAGCAGTTGAATTTTTGTAAGGAACTCCATTATTTGAGAATTGAAGAGTAAGATAATCGAAATGTCGTTTTAATTCTAAAAGTGGAAAATTTGTAACCCATCTGATCAAAATAGGAAATATTAGAATTTTAGAAAAGGATACGAATGTACAACCATTTATCACTATTGATCAGACTCTTGTCTTATGTTGTGTGTTCTGATGGGTTTGACTGGATTTCCCCATCTGAAATTTGGCAGCCAAATTTAGATATTTATTGTCTTGTGTTGTCTAGATGGATGATCCACTCCACATAAAGAAGTTCAATCATGATATCTCCAGGGAGCTTCAGGTAGAAATTGCTAGGTCAAACCATATGCGAACTCAGGACATTGATTTTTTTCTGGTGCTTGATTTGGAGGGTAAAGTTGAAATTATTGAGTTTCCAGTCATATTAGTCAATGCCAAGACAATGGGCGTGACAGGTTTTTTCCACAGGTTCTACCTGCTTCTTTATAACGTACTCATTCTTGCTATTGGTTATGTATCAATTTCTCTTTCCACTTGGCAGATTATATATTTTATGCATCTCTATATTTCCCTGTTACCTGAAAAAAAGTTTAATATCAAAGAGCATATAGAAGGAATTACCTGAAAATCCACACAAAGATAGTGATGCCTTACTACCACTTTACCTTACATTTCCTGATGGGCATAAATATAAGTAGGGGGTCAAATGTTCACTTATTTTGAAACTATTTTAGCATATATAACGTGTAGTTGGAAAAATTGGCTTCTATGTGATTGAGAGATGACATGGACTGGCTTGTTATGCTTGTAACCCAATCATGTAAAATGGTTTAACTTCCAAAAATGTCAACAAATGTTTTTGGGTAATTTAGAATAAGAGATTTATGGTTTTTCTTTTTTGGTTGCCATGTTTGTTGACCACTGCCTTACATTCTTCTTCAGGTTTGTTAGGCCATCAAGAATGAGTGAACAAAGGATAAATGAATACATTGAAGGAAAATACGGCAAGTTTGGAGTTGACCGGTATGCTCCCAGTCTTGTATGGTGAAGGCTTGATAATGTTCGACATTATTGTGCATCTGCAGTCATTTAGTTCTGAAGTATTGGTCAAACGTTGATCAAGGCCCTGATAGGTTTTAGGATGTATTTCAAAACCTGATTGTATGATGTACATGTCCAATACTAATTTGGTAGGACTAATTTTCTGGGGTATGTAGACACCTCCCGTTAAGATTCTAATGGAACTTTTTGTTTATTAGCTGATAGTTCCGTATTATAATTTACAGTGTCTGGCATGACACAGCCATAATGTACAAGGATGTTATTCAACAGTTCGAAGATTGGCTGGTTCATCATCAGCTATGGAGGAAGGAACTGGGTGGTGTTCTTGATCGAGCAGCATTTGTGACATGGTTAGCCTCCTTTTCTTGATCTATTTTTACATTCCTTGCTAAATTGTTCATTTTATTCATATTGTTGATTTGCTATGTGTATCAGGAGTTTTCCCAACAGCCACTAGGTTTTTTCACCTTGTTATAATGTTAAAAAACTATCATCTAATGATTCATATTCTCATTTACTTGTACCAGTGGCAACTGGGATATAAAAACTCAGGTCCCACATCAATGTAGCGTGTCGAAGATGAAACTTCCTGACTATTTTATGGAGTGGATCAACATTAAAGATGTCTATCTCAACTTTTACCAAAAGAAGGTACCATAATCCTGTCAAAATAAGAGTTTGCAGCATCTTGAGTGGCTTTATTGTTCTGTTGTCAATGGAGAAACAAATTATGTTACCTTTAGGTTTCAGCGTTGCGAAATCCGCTGCTGATGGTTTTGCTTCTCTTTAATTGCTGGTATAGATGATTCATATCATAAGCATTACAAAACACAGCATATTAGTTTACTATTTCCAAAACAGAGTTTAATATTCATTATTCGACATGGAATAAACTTGAATGGAGATGATGTTCTTTGTTAGAGTTGCACATAATGATGTAATTGACTGTTTTAGCTTCTATGGTTTGTTACACGCCATAACTTGTTTAGTTTCTCTGAATTATTGATGAGTTCTTTACTTTGGATGGTAATTGGTAGGCAACGGGAATGGTGACGATGATGAGACAACTCGAAATACCCTTGGTGGGAAGCCATCATCTTGGTATAGATGATACAAAGAACATCGTGAGAGTGTTGCAGAGAATGGTTGCTGATGGTGCACATTTGCAGATCACTGCACGTAGGAATCCCAAATCTCAACATGTTAAGTTTCTTTTTGAGAACCGTATTTAACGGTGACTAATCTTCATCAAGTTATCTTCAATATTTGTTTGGATGATCTATGGAGTGGATCAATCTTAAAATAGCTACAAGAGATCTCATGAGTTGTAGATGTATTTGTTAATCGGTTCTGTTATGTTTAATGTGTTGAAGTTTTAACAATGTGCTTCTCTAATGTGCTTCTCTAATTATCTTCTTTTTATACGAGGGTAGATTTAATTCTTAAATCCATTAGAAAGTGTTAAAATTTATCTACCTAATTAGCTTTTACTCTAAACTTTCAATCTTATCAAACTACACCTCATATTTTTAATAACTGTTGCAATTCTGACTAATCCTCTTGACTGTTTGAAATAATATTGAAAGAATGTATTTTCATATGCATTCAACTAATGGATTACGTATATATATGTATATAGTAAAAGTTGCTAAGATTTTAAAGAAAAAACAATATTAGAGCTAGAATTTTGTTGAATTTTGTCAGTTTTATGGAGTTTTTATCATTTTTTTTCAAAATTAGTGGAGGGATTAATGAAAATTGATTAAGGGTAAAAAGGGCTATAATTGGCAAAGTTTAAGGTTTAATTTCATGAAATTAAGGTCCTAATTGATAACCTCTTGGTTTTTTAAAAGCAAATTTATAGAGTACTACATCCATCTACGATTTTCTTTATTTTGTTACCTACTATAGAACCATAGACTATATATATATATATATATATATATATAGTTTTTAAAAACTTGCTTTCATATTTGGAATTTGGTCAACAATTCAAAAGTTGAAATATGGTTATCAAACGAGCATAAAAGTTTAGAGTGAACATCGATGCAACTAAGTAAGTTTAGGGGTAACATTTAAACCACAAAAAAGTATAAATAATGTAGTTCAATTACAAATTTAGATCTTGAACTTTCAAGAGATTGTGTTTTTTTATTCCTAAACTTTTAAAAGTGCCTAATAAGTCAATGAGCTTTCAATTTTTTGTCTAATAAATCTCTAAACATCAAATTGTGTCTAATAAGTTCCTAAATGTTCAGTTTTGTATTCTATGAACCCTAATATATTCATTTTTTATAAAAAAAAATTAATTGATAAATGACATATTACTAGCTTCCCAAATCTGCTACGCAATCACCATTACTTGATCCAGATAGTGAGTGTTACCCTAATTGAAACACCAATCTCAATGAGACTACCCAAACCTATCATTACAAAGGAAATCGACGTTAGTGAACAAGAAGGAAGACCAAATACCCCGACTCCATTTGTGCATACTCAAGACGATCGATTGGATCCCTAAGTGAGAAACATCAATTAAAGGTTGTTAGCGAATGACCCAGGGATGAATTCCTCCAGTTTGTGACAAATGGAATTTGAATACAAATGCTTCTTGGTGCCCCTCTTGCCAAGTTGAAGGGCTGGGATGGGTGATATGTGACCATCTTGGATGTGTTCTTCAAGCAGGTATGAGGGCTATTAATTAGATTAAGTTTTTTGAAGTCATGGTTGTTTTTGAAGTGTTGTCTCAGGCACTTGAGACTGTTAATGGCGGTGTTTGTGGAAACTGATTGTTTGGAGGCAGTAAATTTTCTTAATAATCAATTAATCCACTTCGTTAAAGTGACTTTTGTTGGACAAAATTTTGAAACGTAAAAAAGTAATTATTTTAACTGTAGAAAATAATTACAAAGTGTAGCAAAATTAGAAATTAGAACCCTCCTCCTCCCTCTATTTTCCGGGTTAGGGCCACCGGGCGAAGACGGCGGAAGTGGACGGCTATTAGTAGTATGTAAATCGTGGGAGTTGGGCGTCAAAGTGGGAGCTTCAACACAATGGAATCTCAGCTCAAGAAGACCCCTAAACCCAAATTGCTTAACCCCAATTGGGCGCTACTCCAACAAGTACTGCTTCTTCTTCTTCCCTCCATTCCTCGTTTTTCCCTCTCTTTCTATCACTAATTTCTATCTATTTTGATCCTGCAGAAGCTGAAACCCCATGGTTCGAACCATTCAAGGTCCTCTACTGTTCCGAAATCCGAAGCTTCATCAAAAACCCTTTTAGGTAATAGTTCTTCCACTACCCCTCGGTTCAAAGTTGCTTTCCTGCTTTTGGAGGATGAATGGATTTCGTAGTTTCCCATTTACAGAGCATTATGGAAGTTTATGCTCTTGTATGAGCCTCTCTAATTCAAACGCAGAAAGTGAAAAGTGGGTTTTGCTGCAATCGTCACTTGAAATAGTGTGTGCTTTTGATTTTAGGGACTTTTCTAGTTATTTTATTGGGAAGTTCTTAGTTCACGAAATATTTAGAATAACCAAACAAGCTTTGTTTTGGTTTCATTCTAATGAATCCACGTAGTTTTTGTGGTCATAATGTAGTGATTTAGTTAACTTGTGCGACCAGGTTTTGCAGGGAAACGCAAGGAAAGAGCTGATGTGGAGTCAAATCATTCCCAGAAGAATATTCTCATTCCGGTGAATGATGATTTTAGGTAATCTTTTAGAATTATTTTAAATTACTTGAAGAACGTAGTAAGCTGTTGTCTATTACTTTAGATGCAAATTGAAATATTTATAATTGTATAATCACCAACTATTCGCATGGCATCGGTAAATAAAAGAGAGAGTTAATTATAATTCAATCCTAGACTATCATAAGTAGCAGATTCATGTGACTAAACTGTGCAATAAAATTTTGTATGAACTCAGAACAAAACAAATCAAGTTCTATGTGGCTTCTAATCCCGTAGTATTGGCAAATGCCAAATCTTGAAATACATTATAGTACAACATCCTCTCATAGTTCAAAGATTTAAGTTCTTCACTTCTGACAAAAAAATGCTTGAAGTTACTTGAATCCCTGTTTTTGTTATCTTTGCCAAAAATCGAATTTTATACTACAGATTCCCCCTCAAAAGAAAAAAGCCTCTTATTTCAACTTGCCTGAAGAAACATGTAGAGTAAATAGTTGGGTTCCTTTGGAAGTTTAGCTCAAATGACTACTAACTGACTTCATGCTTTTTTGCCAGTGTTACAGATGAAGTAGCCATGGATTGTGAAATGGTTGGCGTGGGTCAAGGTAACAAAAGTGCCCTTGGACGAGTTACACTGGTATTCATTCCTTTTTCAATTTGATAACCTGTTATTCATATCCATGGGTTTGGTTTTTTAGCATACACACCCTCTTTACACCTCCTTCAATCAGGAGAGAGGACGGGTTATTATTATTATTATTATTATTTTGGAGAGGTTGATAGTTCAACTTTCACTTTCATAAGCAGCAGGTTCTTGGAGCACCAAAGAGTGACGTTTACCTTGTCTATATTATTAGTTGCTAACAGTACTGCCAATTAATGGCAGGTAAACAAATGGGGGAATGTTATATATGATGAGTTTGTACGCCCTATAGAGTGCGTGGTTGACTTTCGGACTCAAATTAGTGGCATAAGACCCTGCGACTTGAAGAAAGGTGACCTTAGTTTTCCTTTTTTCTTTTAATATGTATATTTTGTTGTTTACTCATATTTCTACAATAATACTCAGCCACCTAACATCTTTACCTAACAAAATGCATTTTAGGGAAAAGATTGGAGTTATATGTTTCCTTGAAGAGTTTTAACGATGTTGAAGACAATAATTTCTAGCTATGTACAATTACACAATTACATCTGCTAGAAAAGTAATGCTATGTACTAACTACTAAGATATAAGTGGAATTTTGAGTAGGTAGATTAATGAAAAGTAAACTTAGGGTGTACTTTGCCACATTCTTTCAACAAGATGGTCTGGGATTTGAATTTTTTAGGTTCCTTGCGCCTGATCAGTCTTTCATCCTCTGATTCCAATTGGGATTTATATTCGTTACGTTACTTCAGGTTTCCTAAATGTCATTGATTTGTTGATAAAATTATTTAATTTCAGCTAAGGATTTTCCAACTGTCCAGAAGAGAGTGGCAGAGTTGATTAAAGGAAAGATTCTTGTTGGCCATGCCTTGCGTAATGATCTTAAGGTATCTAGATTAATGTAGTTTATGGTTTGAAGTATAAACCTGAAAAGTTATAGTAAATATATCTATTGATTTGACAGGCATTGCTCTTGAGTCATCCCAAGAAGGATGTGAGAGACACCTCCGAGTACCAATTCTTTCAGAAGTAATAATTTTGCTCCCCATTTTACTTTATAACTTCCACCTTTTCACTTCTACTTTGAAATTCATCCATTCTCAAATGTTTGATGAAACAGGGAAGGAAGTAAAAGAGCTCTCCGCCATCTTGCAGCCGAGTTTCTTGGCGTTGAGATCCAAAACGGGGAGCACTGTCCTGTTAGTTCTCTGATCTTTTCAATACTTATATTCTTAGTGTCTTTTGTTGAACTGCTAGAAAAACCGGGGTATTGATCATAAAACGACTTGGGTTGACCTATTGGTCAATAAGGGCCATGAAAAATTAAAGGGGCTTAGATAAAGTGGATTCAAGCCATGATGACCGCCTACTTAGGATTCTATAAGCCATGATGGCCGCCTACTTAGAATTCTATATCCTATGAGTTTTCTTGACAACCAAATGTTATAGAGTTCGACAATTATCCCACGAAACTAATCACTAGTTAAGGTGCAACACAAGCTTGACTCAGACACTCTAATTGAAAAAATGGAAATTGGTACAAGGAATAACTTCAAGTTCCAAAAAAGTTGTAAGGTATACCCACAATATAAAAAAGGGGTTAAATTACACATTTAGTCTATGAACTTTCAGCTCTGGCTATTTGGTTCTTAAATTTTCAAAATGTCCAATAGGTTCTCGAACTTTAAATTTTGTGTCTAATAATTCCTTGAACTTTAAATTGTGTCTAATAAGGTCCTTGATATGTTTGATTTTTTTTTTTATAGAAAATGTAATTGATCTATTATATATATATTTGAAATTTTGTTTAATGGAATGCTAGGATTTCAATTTTTATATTTAGTAGATACATGAATTTTAAAAAATATGTCGAATAGGTCAAAGACTTGTTAGATACAACATTGAAAATTTTATAGATCTACTAGACACAAATTGAAAGTTTAAGAATTTATTACACTTTTTAAACCATAGGAACTTAATCAACATAAAATTCAAAGTTTAAGATTTTGTTAGACGTTTTTTTTAAAGTTCACGGATCTATTTGACATAAAATTGAATGTTCAAGAATTTATTAGACACTTTTGAAAATTCAAGGACCAAAAGACATAAACTTAAAAGTTCAAGGACTAAACTTGTAATTTAACCAAAGAAAACTATACTGCTTCCAATATTTTATGGTAGTTACAACTTACAAAAGTCCTACATTACCACTATGATACTTGATTGCATCCTAAGATTCATGACCACCAAAAGCAAGAACTCCCATCTTCGTGTGAATTCATTACCATGTCTGACCTCATTTTTGCAAATTCTGGGGATCCATATATTGTCCCGGTTTCCTCTATTACTATTAATGCCAACAGCTTTCAATGAATTTTATCCAGATCGTTTTTCTCTAATATTGTTAATATGTTGTCATGGAACATTTTGTCTTGAAAGATTTGTGAAATTTGGGTGAACTTTCTTTTGTAGGTAGAAGATGCTCGTTCTGCAATGCTGCTGTATCAGAAGAAAAGAAAAGAGTGGGAAAAGAGTGTCAAAGCTGAAATAAAGCTTAAATTGAAGCAAAAGAAACGCAGGCCAAGGAAGAAATCCAAGGATGGAAGTGGTTTTGAATGACTTAGTTCTTACAAAAATGTGTAACTTGGTAGTATAGAAGTGAGTAAATTACAGGCATTTGAAGCCATGAGGTCCATTCTTTATTATGAGTGAGACTATTGGCCTGTGTTCTTGGCCAAATTTTTGATCCTCAGGCTCGAAAAGAATTACTGGTTATTAATGTTGTATGGATACATCAACCTAATATCCTAAAGCAACTTTTAATCTTGAATCATAAAATGTGTAATGGAGAAGTTGATGTAGGTTGTATTTAATAGTAATGTTATTAAAGTGAATAATAGTTATCTTAATATAAATTATATAATGAATGTGAAAGTAAAACAATGGTTCAATTTTTCTGTTTTTTTTTTTTTTTTTTTTTTTAACACAA